>JACCGJ010005514.1:24248-67327 GCA_013407085.1 Atriophallophorus winterbourni
CAGTAAAATCCTACTAGGCCAGTGAGTGATCCTTCTCGTCGTGCCTGAGAGACCCAGAAACGAGAAAGCAAATAAACACACACAAATTCCGTTGCCTAGTTCACGTCTAGCAAGTTCAAAACCATTGCATTCATGAATTGTTTTGTTTTCCACTCCTACTTTGGAAAACCTTGACGTAAGAATTGTCAACTTGAAGGGTTGCCAAGTAGACAAGCAATAATTGGGATAGGTTGTCTCACTAGTTGGGATTCACGGCTTTCAGTTGATTACCAACACCAAAACAAATCACGTAGAATTGGTTTCAGTGGCCGATTTTGGAATCTTCTTCGAGCGGTTGATCAATTTTACGCGGTGAACTGGAATGGCGTGCAAAGCTTTCTATGTTGCTTTTCAGTGAAAACCATGGTGAAGCTGTAGCGCTGAGGTCGCGCTACTCGGACACAAAATCTCGGAATCAAGCTTCAGTGAAAGGTCAGGGGTCTATTCATAGTACGTTTGTGGGTATAAGCTTATTCACCTGCAGATTTGGAATCTATTTAAATCTCAAAATTCGCCAATTATAAGTGAATTTTAATGCCATGATTTGCAGGCAGTTAAGCATTCAGGAGTTCATACCGACGTAATACCCTATCCGATAATGACAAGAGTTGCTGTTTCAAGCTGAAAGTGTTCAATAGTGAGAAAGGATAAGACTAAGTGGTTTGAACATGATGGTCAGCACGCAAGCAAAAAGCGGTCAATAAGCGAGTGGAGGTGTCCCTGGAGTGAGCAATGATGGACGCATTATCAACAATCTGCACATGAATTAGAGCGTATTCGATTCAGACGAAGCAGCTCGTCGTTACACTAAGGGTGCAAACGAACACGTGTTATCTGATGAGTGCAAATAGCACGAAACAAGTCGTGGGGTGTGTGTGTGATGGAGATGCATGTAAAGAAGCATTTTGGTTCATAAAAGCATGTTCAGCAGCAAAGCAAATCTTTGTTTGCATTACCAAAGATATGAAATTGCAAGCGTTGACGCTGAAACATTCATGACAAGTTGGAAGGAGTTGACGACTTTCTGCAGTCTTAGAGGAAAGCTTGTAAGTTCATAAAGTTTGAACAGCCACTTGCTGCTAATGTAGACGAGAGCTTTTTCAATAAATACAATGTAATATGATAAATGCTATTCATATACTTTTCACGAAGCTTTCTCCGCCAGAAAAGCAAGCTCAAGCTTGACGTTCTATTGCGGAAGCTTCGTTGTGAGCCTAAGTACACTCTCTCACCTAACCAATTCCGACGCACCATCAAGGCAGGCAAAGACTTCACTGAGAGCGTTAAACAGATATTGATCTTTAATCATTACCCTCCTATCTCTTAAACCACACGACTCGTGGGCCGGGGTCACATAAGAAACAATGAAGATGTTGTTGCAGTACATGACGAGCTTCGATGGTATTCTGTCATAATCACCGGGCGTTTATCATTATCAAAGATAGCATACATCAAGATTTTTCTAACTTGTAGCCGACCACTGCTTCACGATTTCCTTAGGCGCATGCCATTTTTACGAGAATCGCAGAGCTAAGCTCACCTTGCTAAAATTATATAAGATGTGGTTCGCTGAAATCCAGTTTAGCGAATAAACTTCAGGAACAACCAATAGTAAAGCAAATAGCGTGAACAAGATGTGGTGAGCAGAAGAAACATGGAAAGTTGCACACGTATTTATTGGGTTCGGAACAAACATGTAATCTGTACAAAAGTCAAAATCGGGTACTATCTCGAAGTGCGATCTCTCCTCGCGGATGCCATTCTGGGACCGAGATTGAAGAGGAACGGTCTGTGAATATAAATCGGAACAAAATGAAACGTAAGTGTTAAGCACGTGAAGTGGTAAAAACGGTTAACGGGGTACTCCGTTTTGTCGACAGAACCATGTCTGTCCATCTATCTGTTCGTTGATCTATTCTTTCGAAGATACCGGTGGAATGCTATCCATGATGACGATGACGATACCTCTCTTCCTCTCGCTACATCTACAGTTCCAAACAACCAATTATAAAAGCCAAGTTTATTGTTAGCGAGGAACATCAAGTTTCCGACTTATACTTTCTCGTCGCAAAAACGTACAAACGGAAGCTGGTGCGTTACACACAGATAAGCGTTTCCTTGAGTGTGATACAAAATTCTAATGAACGCTGTATAACGAGTTTAGCGTGGCTATCCGTACCGAGTTATGCGGCAGGTGAACGATACGACGAGCGCCGCATTTAGGTTTTACCGAAATACGAGAAAACTACAAACGAGCGAGACTTTATTGAATGACGAGCTAACTGAATAGAATTTGGAAGAGATTTGGGAAACAGGATACGAAAAGATGGAGCGATAACACAAAACGGGCATTCAAACTTTTACTTTCAAGTAAAATCAAAAGGCATGTGTAGCAATTGTGATCCGAATTACAATGACAGAAGCGGGTACGATAGATTCCCTATTGGAGGCATAAAACTGAAGTCTTGCTTCAGGATGCAATCAGGAGATCGTCAATGATAGTCTTCAACCATGTTTCGAAGACATTCTACTAAAGCAACACCGCCTACGATGGCTAGGTCATATTATAACCGATTTATTTTACAAAGAATTGAAGACAGGAAGCCAACCTTTGGCTAGGCTGCATTTGCGCTATAAAGACGTTTGCTGAAGCGACACGAAAGCTCTTCACATTTAGCCGACGATTTCCGAACACAAGTTGAACACCATCCACATTCTGAGCTACGAATAGTTTCCTCTATTGCTGAATTATCTCTTGGTCGCTCTCTTTGAAGTCAATGTTTGGAGAGTCACTAACAAGCCGGGGAAGAGCAGATACAGCTATTGACTGCTGAATGTAGATCACACCGAAAGCGTTCAAATTCCGCTAATCGGCCGAGCGTTGCCTATCGATGTGAGCGCTGTGGGACGAGTTGTTCCTCCCAAACCGGACGCTGCGGAGCATGAAACCGTTATGCGCTTGTGATGTACATCCATGGTCGACATCGACCGAAGGAAGCTAACAATTCTGAAGACAAACGCTGGTTTGCTACTACCTCGCTCAACTTCGTGGGCCGCCGTGTTATTGAAAGCCAAACAAGACTGTCCATCCTCAAAGCAGAGAAAGCAGTCACGCATGAGAATATCACAATAGCAGGGTACGCAATAACACGGACAATTGAAAAAATAACGATGACTTATCTAACCAAAGCTCACACACAAAGCACCTAAAGTCAAATGACAAGGATAGGACAGGAATGATGAAGTTGAAAGCACATGAACAAACGCAACACAATCAAGAGATGAACGGTTTTGAACGCAAAAAAACGTCAAATCTCACTCTAACTTACAAGTCTCTTGGAGCGCTCCAGCTTGGCAGCAACGAGGCCCCCAACGGGTTGACAATCGGAAGACCAAAGGCCAAATTCGGTACAAGTGAACCGGCTAGACTGGAACCGGATGGAGCACCGCGATTGTTCGAGTTTCGTTGGATGCGTCCTCTGAAGCCACGAGTATCGCGATAAGGCCGGGAACGAGGCACGTCCTGAAGAAGTTAGCGAAAAAACAATGATTAAGAATCTGAGCAATGTGGTGAGAAATTCTATACGGTAGATTCGGCAAATTCATTAGGAACGTCTCTGTTGATCACACAGGATGTACGTTAGAATCAGCGTTGATTTCACTCGATACGATTACGGTAAATCGATTCCGGTATGATTGCGACTCAGTTCGTTGTCAAAATTCACAGGTGCTGAACTTGATTGCGCTGAAGCTGATTATCTATTACAACGACAAGCTTCGACCAACGTGGCAACCTTCATGTCGAAACCGCCTCTTACCATAAACAAGTCCATAGAATTTACAGAAAAGTGTTCACACGCAAAGCATATCGACAGACTACTACAGCGTCCCACTTTACGGGTTGAAATTAAGATCCCACTGTCGATCTCTCGTGGTTATTTCGATCTCTCAGTACTCAGTTTACATCTGGGAAACCAGAGACATCGAAAGTTGAACAATGTTTTAATGCAAACACGAAACTCCATTGTACGACCATTCGAATAAAAGGAGATGCAACAATCCCAGCAACCACAAAGTCTATGACACTGCCAAGTCGCGACTCACTTTTTGCGCGGAGTTCGAATCGGCCGTGCTTAAAACTAACTTTTCACACAAGTTCCTACCAACTGCTAATATGACTCCATGTCACCAAAGGACATTTTACTCCCTGAAAACTTTAAATGCCGTGCTATTTCTGTATTATCAACTGTTTGCGTTTTGTTGCTCAAATGAAGACAGAGACATGACATGGAAAATCCTGCAAGCTAAACAATCATCTCCTCACATCAAAACTGTCAACGTATTTCGATGCCGCCATAGATCGAAAAAAGCTGTTTGAGATTTAAAGACGAGACTGCCAATTCAAACTTTTATATGCAATATTAAATTATTAACATTTCTAAACATTTTTCCGGATTTCAGTATGGAAAAATTGATGTTGTTCGCTGAAAATTCGTTTTATTCTTCACGCTTCTATAAGATTATCACATCCATGATACCAGTTGCAGCATAGCAAGGACTTGATTTCTCCGGTCAATGTAAAAGAACTCTGAACAGTTCGTAAGTGCTTAGCCACACGAATGTGCTATTGTACACTTGTCGAACGTCAATCTCTCATTCGGGATTTCTCGAAGGAAACCACGATTACGTTTTGCGGTTACTCACATCCGCCACACGATGGGGAGTTTCAATCAACGTCAAACTCATCTAAAATTGGTCCGTAAAAACGAGAGTGAAACTACTATATCTGGAGTTGCACGGATGCACAATGGTGTAATATTTTATACTGTGTAAGATACGCATCAAGCAAACATGTTTGTAACAGCTCACTGAGTGAAATGTGCAATTATGTACATCAGACTGATTGTAAAAAATGCTTTTCAAATATCGGATCAATGATAGGTCAGTTAGCCATCCCAAAACAAATCGAGGAGTGAAACAACAAGTGAAGAAGTCATACCTCGATCGCAACAGCATCATCTTTGACCAACTTGGTGAAATCATCCACGTGCAGACTCGGCGGACGGCTAGTATTCAGTGGTCGAGAGCGAAAAGGATCCGGCCGCACTCCTACGGAAGTAGGGCCTCCGAGCAACGAACCGGTGGTGAAAGTGCTAGCGCTATTCGATTTGCCAAAAGCACCGCGTAGAATAAAACCACGACCTCGCATTGGAGCCACTAACATAGAAAAAATAATAATAAAAGATTCACATAAAATATATATAGATAGTAGTAAATAACCTTATTGCGCGGATGTGCAAGCGCGCATCAATTCTGTGCTTTACGGCTAACATCGTGCTAAATTGATTTGCCACAGGTAGTGAGCTACATGCGAAAACACGCTGGAGTCTCACAGCCATTGCTATTTTCCTGTGCCCCATCTGTCTAGGCCTGGGCAACCTGACAATATCTTAGACGACGTGCAGTCTTTGACTGTGCGGCACTTTGCCTCGATCAGGCTTGTGATTTCTCTTATTCATTCATACATACATACAGACATTGTCAGTCCCCTACAGCCAAAATTGGTCACGGACGTACATTTCCAACAGACCCTGTACAACGATGAAACTAGACTACAGAACGGTATGTGAAACGATTTATTGACTAACACTGTCTGAATTCGCACGATCTTTGTTGAAGAGTCGTTTAAGGCTTCAGTTAACCAATCTGAATAGTCGGGAGCTAGTTTTGAATGAGTCATGCGGCCAAGCATAACTTCCACGTGCTGTTTAATAAAGTATTGGTGTCGCAAATGTTGGCTAGGGTCATTTTTTGTTCAATAAGCAAAACTCAAGCAGCTTAGGCAACGCTGCAGTAATTGGACGTAAAAGCCTCGAGCATTAAGCATTTGTTACCATGCGGAGGCGGTCAATGAGCTGGATGGGGCAGAAAACTTCACAATCTGATGTGAAGGTAAATAGTTGTTATTCACCTTATACCTACTAGTTAATTAGATTTTTGTTTTTCTTCAAAAATAGCTTAACCTTAGCCCCGTTAGTTACGTACTTTTACGCATGTGGGCCGCTGTGTAAACCGACCTTGACCGTGTTCACTTGTGTTAGAGTGATGTGGATACACAGTAGTAGGCAAGTCGACAACAGATCATGGTCATTCCCACGAGACGGGACACACTGTAGGCGTACTATAGGCTGTTTAACGGTAAGGTCAAATCGGTGGTGGTGGGTAGACTACTGCTTAATCATGTTCCCTGTTTTTGCTATCACCATTGGTCTGACGAAGCTTCTGTGCCAGAAGTGAAACGTTACCCAAAACCTACTCAAACCGATTGCACTCAAATTTCTTTACATTTGTTACCATAATAATTCTCAGTACAGTGACCGTATGGAGTGAGATGTGTATGTACTCTCCATCTCTCTCTATATGTTGTACGTATGTATGTATGTGTGTGTGTATGTGAATCAAAATCAAAGGCTGAAGCAAAAAAGTGTCGCCGTCATAGGCTGCGCGCGGGATGAAGTGCCTTCATTTCGTCTACGCCAGGATAGATAAGAAAAAAGGGATAATGACGGTGAGATTCCAGCGTGTCTCTTCATGCAGTTTATTACCGGGAGCAAAGCAATTAATCGGCGCCGTACTGCAAACCCGGAATAATGATATCGGGAAAAATGAAAAAGGTATCAGATAAGGCTAGCTAAATAAGTAGGCCGGAAGATAAAATAAAGTACCAGAGCATAGGTGACAGTATGTGCAAAAAGTTTGTATGTTCACATGATCAAGTACGAAATATGCGGCTAAAACAAAACGGATGAAATGGAAACACGGTAAGCGAGCTATCGAAATGATGTTATCAACCATTGTAAAGGACACAGAGCTCGTCCCAGCAGTCTATCGATCAACAAACCAGGGAAACAAACTCACCAAATTTTTTAGAACTTCTGCCAGTCTCGATGATGGACGAGTGACCACGACGTCGTTTTTGGTGGCGGATGGCTGCTTCGCCGGAAGCACGCTGACGACCGCATTTGGTCAATTCTTCTTTGATATTCGTGATGCCACAATAATTTATCGCAAGGTCAGAAAAGTTGTAAACAACCAGTGTCGGTTGAAGGTCCGATGAGAAGATTACCTACGTAAACGGAAGAGGTATTTTCATGTTACATGTGTAGGTGAGCAGGTAATGCAGGGATGACGAGAGCTTGATCAAGACGGGTGTAAAATGTCGAATTGTGGAATATTGAAACTGAAAATGATTTTGAAGAAATGCGACAAGATGAAATATAGTATATTAAAAATCGTCTACCGTTTGGAATATTGTGACAATTTCTTGCCATCTTAGAATGGTGTATTTGGCAAAGAATGTGGTGTGTTGAGCACCGGGTACCGAAGTTGTTTCTGCGATCGTGTATTTAATGGATAAATTGAAGTAATCTTTGAAACTGGTCTACATATCATGTTCTTACAATTTTAATAGCGTTGCCTTTGCTGCTTAAGCAGCGTCTACAGAAAGAAGTAGCACTCGGAAGACATAATCTATGAAGTGTTGAGAGCAGGGTGTCGACCGGTGTACAAATATTGCTAGTAATGCAATGAGATTCACACACCACGCACAACATAGTAAAATGTGGCTCTGCACGAATGAATTAGGAGATAACGTGTAAAAGTTCTATTTCAATCTGCAGAGCAAACATTGCAAGGATCAGTTGTAGAGCGAACAGCATACAGGCATCACATATATACGGGGACGATCGTCTGGGTTTCACAGGTTGCTATGAATATAGTGGGTTGTACGCATCTATGCCTGCGTTCGACTAAAAATGGATAACCGGAAAAACGAATTCATTTAGCGGTGGATTGATTGCCGGGACTGTGATTGTTCACAAATCCAGCGAAAGCACAATGGTCTCAAGAGCTCCGACGTCATTCTTCTACACGCGCGGTGCCTCTCCAAACAAGCATCGTTTATTCTTTGGTGGTGAAATGGACAGATTTTTTACAGGATGATATCATAAACGAAGACGGTTTGAATTGCCAGAAGTATAATTACAACGGACTTCGTGACGAGTCATATTCAAATGGTTCAAGAAATGATGGAGATGTCATCAGCAGCATTGTAACTCGGCCGTGCTTTAAAGGGTTTTCTTAACGATGCACAAACGAGGGCTTGAAAACGTACCGCATCCGAGAGCTCCGGTAATTCCGGTCGACAAGCATTTGATTGGAGTAATTGACGCCGGGCAACCAGTAGGTCACGATAATTCAGCTCCTTGAGCTCAGACAACGAAATAAACTGAGGTCGTGCCGCGAACAAATCTTCCAGAGAATGGGGTTTCGGCAGTGCACAAACCACATCGTCCATGAGCTCACATTCGGGAATATCGAATTCTTCAGAAAGTAGCGACAACAAATTTTTCATACCACTACGAAGGTATTCCAAAGAAGGCTCGTCATCTGTCAGCATCTGTCGAAAGATGTACAACAAGAATCATTAAAAAGATGTTTTGAAAACGAAAACCGTGCAAAATATATTAAATAAGGGAAACTGAAATTTTTTCAAGATACACAAGGAAACAGGCTGGAATCTCATTGACATTTTCCCTTATATCCGTATAGGCCTATGCCACCAGACAGGATCTTAGACCACACATAGCCTCTGATTGTGCAGCACATGGCCTGGATTCAACAATGTGACTTCATAAATATTATACGCAAAAGATGTTGTCTAGGAATCAGAAAGGAGGTGAAGGCATAAATTTGCAGGGATTATCACCTAGCAATTATGTCGATGGCGCCCATTGTGACTTGGTATTGAACCCAAAAGTTTTATTTTGACACATACCTAAAATCTAACCGGATTGTCAGTGTGGGTATAGAGGATATTGTTTGACCGCCATACCAAATGTAAAAAATCAGTTCTTACACGAATGCACCCAAACGTACCATATACCAATCTAGACATGATTATACAGCGGCGCGCAATCGGAAGAAGGAGTCAGCATCTAGAAGTGTAACCAAACATCAAGGAGCAAAACACGCTAGCAATATCGCCAGCGACGAAAAGGTAATGAACAGAAATGCCGGGACATTGCCAAGTGTTTCAGTTTCCAATGGATCGAAGATTCAGCGAACAACTGGCTGAAGCACAGAGACTGATAAACTACTTTTGTGTTTACCAAAACCTATAGGATCTCCAAAAACCACTGATTAATGATAACAGAAATTTCGGCAAGGAAATGCACTATTTAATGGATGCACGAAAACGTGATCACAGATCAGGAGCCAATTAGAAAATTCACCTCTAAAAGTGCGTGAAGATCCCGAACAGGTTTGCCCTCATCCTCACCACCCGACCAGCCAATCCAATCACGCACACGGGTGCTGGAGATATGCAAACGACGAAGGTCCGAGGTAGTGTCATCCGTGGAAAATGTAATGGGCAGGCTAGATCTGCCAACCAGGAGCGACTGAAGAAGACGAAGGCAGATGGCCAGCGTGATTTGGCAGTCTGGATTCTCGGCGCTGAAGCAATCGTTCACGCGTTGCACCATGTTCGCGAAGAAATGCTTTCCGTGAATTCTTGCGGACGGACTTTCCAGTGCACTGCGAAAAGAAATCGTTGTAGATGAGAAAAACCAAGCGTGCGAGGCGTGCAACCAAAAATAAAATAAATAGGATCTTATTCATGTTACATCCGCAAGTAGAGAGCGGTTGATCTTAAACCAAGCGCTAGCATGATAGGGATCACCAAGAGCAAATAGGCGAATCCCCAAAAAGTATAGATTATTCTCAACTTAAGATCAGATCATCCAAGTAAAATAGTACCATATATAATGAAATATTGATGTGTTCTTGAATAAGAAATGATTATAAATCGTATATTACATTGATTTAGATCGCAAGAAGGCAAAGAGACAACTCACTTTCTCACAATAATAAAACCGTGATCGTGTTCCGAGAGGAAAAGCAGCGGATACAACGCAGCAGGCAATGTCGCCATGTCACGATCAGGATGTCCTATGTGCTCCAGCAAAATTGGGACCAGTTCTGCGGAGAAATCCAAATCTGGCTGCCCTTCAGGCAGTTTGGTCAAAAGTTGCGCATCTGTAGACAGACTTGCTGATGTGGGCAGCGTGAAACCATGAGTGACGAGTTCGGTGTGGTACATAAGATCGAGGCATTTCTGAGAAGGAGAACATAGACCAAAGATTTAAAAACCGCACTTCGCTGACTCTTCAAACTTACAATCTGCCGTCTAAGATATGTGGCAAAGTAGTAGGGGAAAAAACAAACGAACGTTTACAAATTGCAAAGCGAAATTTTGAGAATGTCTAACGTAAGTTTGCCACTCTTTTAACATCGAAAAATAAATGAAATTTTGCTAAATTTATTTATAATAGTGTTTAACAAAATGCAATGATAATGAAGTTATCAGATAGGCCGCTCTCGCAGACCGACCAAAGATTGTTGGGAAAGAAGTCTTAGACTTCACGGTGAGTACAAAGATTTCAAAAAACTGAGGACCATGCGTACAATTTATGTTTAATCAACTAAAGGAAAATCATGTAGATGAACTACGAAAGTGTTTAGCTAGTATTAGCAAAAACAGCAGCCAGAAATGATTAACCTTTCTTAAGATCGACACAGTTCTGCGAATGAGCAAACGAGAATCGCGTTTCGTTGCTCACTTCCATCACCTTTACAATCTGTTGTGTGCGTGGCAAAGTGAAATTTTCAGGTCTAAAATAGGTAATGACAGTAAGTGTGAGCTCTTCTCGAGATCGGAGATCATTCATAACCTTCAAATATCACTCGAGAGCACCGCTTTCGTATAAATTTAAACACAACGCTTAAACCATGAGCGCATTTGGACAAGACAGAATACGAGTGAATGAATATCACAAGCTATCAAAACGAGATGCACAGCGAAGCACAATCATTAAACAAAAACTTCTGTATAAATACAAAGGTGGCAGTACTACGCGAAACAGTGATTGTTATCGAATAAGAACATGCCGCCATCGTTAACGGTAGAGTAACTTCAGAGTTTTAAGGAGCAAGGTAGGAATGAATGTAGCGAAGTCAGCTTCAACCAGAAGTAGAACATACCAAAAGCATCAACTGCGTCCGAACATGTCCTGGTTTATCAGAATGTGGCACAAGTGTGTGGCGAATTAGTGAGATGAATTGCGTTTTGCGGGAGACTTTCGTTGCAGCGCCCTCCAGCGGACTGCAAAAAGTAAAATTACAATTATTTAAGTTGAAGAAAGAGACGTGGATTTTAATCGTACTGTCTCTACCTGAGGAGTGAAAAACAGTACGAAACAGCTCGTGTGGTGTGTGATGGAAACGGATACATATACGGATTGTTTGTTGGAAGAAAAGGGTGTTAGCAAGTAGGATAGTAGCGGAAATGAGCTTACGCAGGACAAAGTCAGTAACAAAAAATTATTTGCATCTTATCTTTTGCCATAACGAAAACGAGTAGTAATCCACCGAGCTCACCACCGGTGGCCAATCAATTTAGCACGGTGTTAGCCGCACAGCACAGAAATGCTGGACGATTGCACATCCGTGTAACGTAATGACAGCAAGACTCCATCGTGATTTCGCGTATAACCCAATGTCGGTGGCGAATCAATTCACCTCTGTGTTTAATGTACAATACAACAGTATTGCACATCCGTGTAAAACAAAACACGAAAGCGAGCTACGCTGAAAAATTTAAAACAGTATAAACCATTTCCGCGTTACCATTGCCATCACAATCGAAGAAAGTGTTACATTGATAGATACTCAAATGTCGGAATATTGTTTACAAAAGGGGATAGGACATTACTAACCTTTGCCGCAAGGAATGTAAAATTGCAAGGCGACAAGCAGGAGTCTGGAGATTGAGGTAAAGAAAAGACAAGGTGGAGGTCAACTCGGTTGTATCTTCAAGTCGCGAGAACACGCTTTGCTTCGTCGGATCCAAATGTACGGTAGAACCGATCGGTGAATTCATGGGTACATCGGTCGATGGTTGAAGTAAGAGACGGAGCCCCGGTGTCTGAAGAGCTGGCAACTCCTTAACTGAGATTGAACTAACAAAAGAGAAGAGGCGCGTCAGTCAAGGTGAACGAGGGTTGGAAGCCTAAGCATCATTTTACACTTACCTCGATTTCATCACTGTATCAGCATCCGTAGAGGCAGGCGATCCCGTGTCCTGATCTTGTTTCGGTTCAAGTAGTTCGCCGAAAATCTGCAAAAGAGTGACGATTTAGAGGCCTTGTAAACGAAAAGGTTTGCAACACTCTTGGGTTTCGTTTATGGATGGTGGTTGTCACGCTTCAGCCCGATTGTTGTCAGGAGAGACAAAATTACCCCCAAAGCGAGGTACGCTAGTATGATTAAATGGAAATAGCACCGCCTTAATCGCCGTTCATTTTCATTTGAAGGTTATTAGATAAGCATGCTTTTAAATATATCAACGCAGTACGTAACAAAGTTCAAACGACGGAGGTGAATCAATCATATACCACACCAATCAATTTGGTGGCGTTTATCTGAACGGGAGGAACGTTTGACAACGCTTAAAAATGTGTATCACATCAACTATCCATCGAAACGGATAAGAAATAATCTGAAAACGTTCAGAGATGTCAATCCAAAGTTAAAATTACTTGCAAGACATAGAACTTTGATAAAACAACTAACATTGAGTCAAATAGTTTAAACAAATGCAAAATTACGTTTATAGGACGTATCGATGCTTCACTGCAACACAATCATAGTGCAAAAGAAGGGCCTTAGCATGAAGAATAAGAATAACGCGCATGCAAACTGGGTTCGGGCGCATATGCCAGTGACACAGCAAATAACAATCAAGTAGCGCGAATGAGCAGAACGATGTCAAGCAATAAAGAACAAAAATGCATGCACATTAGTGTGTTGTATGAAGCAATGACAATTTTGTGTTTCGAACGAGAAAACGCGGTACCCTTATTGCTTTTAGACCAGGACAACCACCACAAGAATGCTGTAGTGGTATACTACAGAGCGGTCAATAATAAGTTTGCTCTTCTAAACATACTACACAAAAAACACAAGAGCAAGGCAATTGAAATTAATTATAAGCAAACGTTGCGTGGACGGATTAGGTAATAAATGTGAAAACACCCTTTGACACTGGTCTACGGAGCATGCTCAAGATACAAAGACACCGTCCCCCACATACGTCGGACTGTCTATTGCATGGAAAATGATCGTATCCCAAAAGAGATCTAGTCGATGCAGAGTTCAAACCATGGATTCTGTACAAAGTAGGTGTCTGGAGACAAAAAGGCTTTGGGCCTTGACCCGACAGGGCATGGACAATGAGAATATATGGGAGACAAATTAAAACGCCATCATCCAGCTGAGGAAGAGCGCGTGTTGCTTACGGATGCTGAGCGACGCCAACACTAAACAAACCGTGGTAATTGATCAAGTGTTGTTGTATATCGGGGCTACGTGATAGCACAGACTGTTACTAGTGACTTTATAGTTATACAAAAGGTTGTGTAGTATGAGATAGCTAGTGTGCTTGTGATCTACAACCGCGGACGAAGTCGACTGAAGGCCAACACAAAAAAACACAAATGGGAAAATGTGCAAAACTGTTGACAATGAACTGAAAGTATAGAATCTTATTGTTGAGTTGAAAGTGAGAAATGTAAATTGATCGCAAAAATAGGAATATTACCGAAGGTCGTTCAACTTACCGAAAACAGTGTATCCAAACACGATGAGGTCATGTATTCAGCGTAGGGGGCACCTAAATCAGCCAAACGTTGAACCAGCCGGATTAGTAAGTTGTAAACCGGATTGGAAGTAACTGGATCGGTACCAGCAAGCAGTTCGACAAGCCCGGTGAAATCCGCGATCAGTGCAAAAAGATGAATAGCCCAGCGGTCGCGGGCAGACTGGATCTGGGACAAGCGAAAGGAGTGAGCCAATTTAGGCTGCGATCAACGGCACAATTAACCACGCTAGCAAGATCACAGTGAGTGTTAGTACGGTGCGGTGGTGTTACCGACAAAAACAAAACGTTTCACACGAAGACAGATGATCAATCATGAAAGTAAACACGATTAAATTGAAGAAGAGCAACGTTACTTGTACAAAAAAAGCTGATGTGGAAACTTTCAGGATCACAAACACCTAGTCATATGAACTGAAAATCCTATCGTAGTTGGACTCAAAATACGATACCAAAGCCGATAAAATATGTAAATGAGTAGCAAGAACGGTCTACTGGCCGGTAACTTAACACAATCAACAAAAAACAAGCAACGGCAACTGCGATGGTAGTGAGGTTGCCAACTTTAGGGTCGATTGTATGAAGGTACAAGCCTGGATCCATTGAAAGTGCGGCACAGTCAGAGACTGCGCGTGGGCTGAGATACTGTCACGTCTCCCATGCCTAGACAGATATGAGAGAAAATGGCCGTAGGAATCGAGTGTGTTTACACATGCAAATCAGTAACTTAGCACGGTTTCACATACACATTCTTAAAATACGGTACAAATGCACACCAGGGCCGATTGAAGAGGTTTGAAACATTATGAGACAAACTCCAATGACAGAAGAACATACGAAATGCAAGGCTCAATGCTCGATGTTGCAGGAGTATCGTTAGCGTATGGAGATTTAGTCATTTTTCTCCTTCCTAACTAGCTAGGCCTGGGTGACCAGACAGTATGTTAGCCATCGTGCAGTCCATCTTTAGTTTCGTTCGAAAACTGTAGGTCTTACACAATTGGCTACAGAAACTATCCGCAATCGTATTCACATAATATCCATATGGCTTTCGGTACGGACGAACAGTAGTCAACCCGAGCACGTAAAAAACTGGAAGCTTCAGGCTAAATAATACAGGGTGCTTTTTAAATGTCAGATGTGGATCCGGAAAGGCCGGTGAATGGTGATCGTTAACAGCAGCAGTGGTGCAAGAAATTGCCACTTCCGAGTCGGAGGGCAACGATTGAAAATGTGCGGTATAAAACTGCATGTTGGCATCAGACATTCGTGGCCATCAGAGTTGTGATAGTCTAGAGACTGAAGTCACGTGAGGGAAAGGAATTCATACGATCAAATTGTGTTTCCATTAATTACGGAGAAAACGAAATCAAAGTGAACTTTCCGAATCGTACAGATGAAGGATCACTGAACCTGATATTACTGTCTCCACCTGACGATGGCAAACAGCCTGAAACCGGTAGTGGTGTGTAAGGGATGGGGATGTGAGCAACACTTTACTTTGGTACAGATGAATGTTTTACTGAACTGGGCATTAGTGGTGTGAATCACTACACGTTGATAGGACGCCATTGGTCCTAAAATGTGAATAAAAACCGGTAAGTGGTTGGCGTTCACTTACCTGACGTTTGCTAGAATCATCCAGCGGTCGAAGCGAAGTTATGGGTAACGAAAGCGGGAGCAGCTCAAGCAGCAGATGCAAACCAGAGATGTAGAACATCGGAGCGCTAATGGTATGCGCGATGACCTCACGGACGACCGATACCCAGAGAGAACTTTTAATATCTGTAAACAAACATGTATTGCAGATTAGGTTTGAATAATCTAAAAGATAGACCGTAATATTGAGAATCCACAAATGCGGGGACATCCGGATCTCTATTGTAGATCAATATTACGTGAAAAGCGCAGACAGTACTGTTGTTGTTGTTGGCCTCCTTCGGTCAATGTCGACCATGGATGCACATCACAATCGCATGAATTTCCATGTTCTACAGCTTTTTGCATGACTAAATAGTCCGATTCGAGAGGAACAATATCTCCCGCAGCGATTACAACGATAGACAGAACTCGGTCGTAGGGCGTCAGTTGCGGTAACGTACAACTGCACCAATGTGAATGACGCTACAATCATTAACGTTACCGTAAACACTTAGAAAAAAGCAGACAAATAAGATATTACTTAACCAGTTGATAAACAATTCTAATACAAATGGTGAGCTTGATGTTCGTTATAAAAAATAGTATGGATGGAGTAACATAGGAAAGGACATGGCGGTTCATTTCGAAATCATCTGATCAAGGAAAAGGTTCAATGGGTGAGTTGCCGTTATTTGACCATATTGTCATATGACAGATAGTGAGGTCAGCAAACATGTTTTCTTTGTCCGTATGATCATCATCATTGTGATTACTCACCTTTAACCGAGAGAGTCAAGCCGTCCTCATTGTTCATATACGCCAACAAACCACATACGACAGCCGCACGAATCTGAAGACAAGCGCACGATAGGAGAAGTAAGCATGAAAATGAACACGGAAAAAAATTCGTGTGTGGAGAAAATAGGAATAAGGCTGCGATGTTTATGCATTTTGTAAGAAAGCAAAATGTGTCACAGAGCCAAAAACTGCACATCGGTTTTTCAGACCAATATTTGAACGTAGAAACACGATAATGATAATGAGACTGAAGCGTGTTCTCGCATACCGTTCAACGAAGATGTCAAGCATTTTAGTACGGCGTCACGTACAATGCATAGTAGTACTGTTCAATCGAACTTACGAGTTTGCACAAGGATGAATGTATGAAATCACAAGCCTTGATCCAGGCGAATCCGATGAAATCACCGGTAAACTTTTCGTGCAGTCGTTTGAAATGAGATTTCATTGACCTGATTAGTTTTGTTTGTCCTAACCCTGTCCTACACCAAGGCAACGTGTCGACCTCTGTGTGGTGTGGTTCCGCAAATCCTACCCATGCAAGCTGAGCTGGTTGGCTGACCTCTCCTGATTGACCACACGACATGCACTTATTTATCGGCTTTACGGTCTTGTCTCGAACTTGGTTTTCACTTGTCTTGTTGGCCTGGTGCCGGTGTCTTGGCTGATTGGATCTGAGTGAACTTTTCTGAAAGAACACGGCACCTTGTTCGGTTGTCGCAGCAGTCACATCATCTCGCTGCTCGCAGATTTCACGGGCTTCGGCGTAGGTCAGGTTTCATCAGCATTTTTCTTTGTAGGTCAACATTGTTAATACCAGCAATTAGACGATCCCTCAAATTATCTTCTAATAGATCACCGAATTCACATTTAGCAGCCTGTTTCTGTAGAATAAGGATGAACTCAGGGCAGCTTGTATTAGGATTTCCGACCAGTGTGTTGAATTTTGCCCGTTCTGTAGCTTTGAAATTCACCGGCATGACATGCTTCAGTAGGAGTGTCTTCAAATCTTGGAAAGGCAGTGATGCAGGAGCCTTTGGATAGGATAGGTTCTTAAGTAACGAATATAATTCACGTCCCCCGTAGGTCAAGAAAAATGTTGACTTATTCTCCGGCTTGACGTCCTTCCGAATGTTGCTCCACAGCTCGAATCGTTCCACCCACTCTTCAATTTCTCCAGGATTAGAATGAAGATGGATCAACCGACTCTTGAACCATTAAATCTTCATTCGAATAATGGAGAAATTGAAGAGTGGGTGGAACGATTCGAGCTGTGGAGCAACATTCGGAAGGACGTCAAGCCGGAGAATAAGTCAACATTTTTCTTGACCTACGGGGGACGTGAATTATATTCGTTACTTAAGAACCTATCCTATCCAAAGGCTCCTGCATCACTGCCTTTCCAAGATTTGAAGACACTCCTACTGAAGCATGTCATGCCGGTGAATTTCAAAGCTACTGAACGGGCAAAATTCAACACACTGGTCCGAAATCCTAATACAAGCTGCCGTGAGTTCATCCTTATTCTACAGAAACAGGCTGCTAAATGTGAATTCGGTGATCTATTAGAAGATAATTTGAGGGATCGTCTCATTGCTGGTATTAACAATGTTGACCTACAAAGAAAAATGCTGATGGAACCTGACCTGACCTACGCCGAAGCCCGTGAAATCTGCGAGCAGCGAGATGATGTGACTGCTGCGACAACCGAACAAGGTGCCGTGTTCTTTCAGAAAAGTTCAATCAGATCCAATCAGCCAAGACACCGGCACCAGGCCAACAAGACAAGTGAAAACCAAGCCCGAGACAAGACCGTAAAGCCGATAAATAAGTGCATGTCGTGTGGTGATCTCCACTTGCGGTCAACTTGTCGATTCCGCAATGCAGTGTGCCATGGATGCGGTAAGAGCGGACATATAAAGAAGGTTTGTCGGAGTACACAATGCAACCTGACCCAACAGAATCCAGTGGTCAATCAGGAGGATGACGGTTCACCTTATGTTCTGCAACTGAAGAGTCCAGCACAACAATTCATCTACAAATCCTTGCAGTTCAATTCAAGTGAAACTGCTGAATTCATCGTCGATACCGGTAGCAGTGAATCAGTCATCCCCGCCGAAATCTTGAACCGGGTGGCCCCAGAGGCGCATGTGCAACCGACCAGCGTTAAACTTCGTGGCGTTACCGGACACAATTTGCCACTGACAGGTGAAACCACTTTATTTGTGAAACAAGACAAGGAGATTTCAATTCCAGTCCGATTCTTGGTATCTAGAAGCAGTCCAGCAATCCTCGGTCTGAAAGCCCTGCGAGCCCTCAAGCATCCTGTATCGCTGAATGTTGTGCCCGTTGAGAATTCAGGAGAACAAATTCAGTCCTCCCTACGAAAATTGGTCGTCCAATGTTCAACGAACACTGGTGGCATTAAGGTAGAGCCAGCAACACTGGAAGTTGAAGGTGATCCGATATTCCTGAAACGTAGAATTTTGCCTTATGGTGTGAGAGACGGCGTCTTCAATACCCTGAAGAAGTTGGAAAGCACTGGTATCGGTTCTCCAGTTGGTTCGTCAGCATGGGCAACACCTATTGTTGTTGCTTTTGTCGCAGTTGGCAATGTGTTGTCAGTCAGTAAATGCTACCTAATTGAATGTGTGGAACCAACCAATGAAATGTTGAGTACCAAACCTAGAAAAACTGTTTAGCAACGTCCATTTGGTGAAAAATTACGTTTCAAGCAAATCTCACCAGTGCTTTAGTCCATGTGAACTGACGTAAAAAAAAGTGCCATCTAAAAACCGCACTCTAAAGGACATGCAACATTATATTAAACAAGGCGATGGACTGCTACAGAGAAGTAGTTTTCCGCTCCGTTTCAACATATATATATACAAAATTGCGGCAAATAAACGCATTATCTAAGTTATGCACTTGCAATTATTGTGGCGTAGTTTTGTTAGAAAAGTGACCGCTACAGAACGTTCATCACAATGAAGAAATGAACATCAATTTGATATGTTAAGACAATCGAAAATTGGTAACATTGCCGTGTCTAGCTAACATGGATACGATTTACCTAATCAAAAAGCCAGATCTAAGCAAAGTAGCGCTCAGTCTCAGACGACACGTGGGCTAAGATACTGTCAGCTGGCCCAGGCCTAGATAGATAAGCAGAAAACAAAAATGGAAATGGTACTGAGAGTCCAGCGTGTTTCAGCATGCAGCTGACTACCGTTGGCCAATCAATTTAGCACGGTGTTAGCCGCACAGCACAGAAGTAGTGTACGATTGCCCATCAGTTCCCAACAAGGGTGTGAGACTGATATGAAGTGTTTGAAGCTGAGAAGAATATTGATGTGTGACGCGAACGTACCCGCTTTGCAATTGCTTTCTTTGGACCCGGGGCACAAATTGCGTAGTGAGCACACGCATACGCTTGGCAGAGTGGGCGAATGGGAGTCAGATCCTCAAATTCTTTTCGTTGCACATGCACAATTGTGGACAGCAATTGGGACACAATGTGCACAGAGCAATCCATGCAACCGAGAAGTAAGGTGACGTTAGAGTTTACTGCACTGACACCGATTAGATCGATGTCGGACGACGCCTGGCTAATGGTGGCTTGGCAGTTCAGCAGGAAAAAGTTGGTCATTTTCTGTAAAAAAGAGATGTAGCAGTAGGTAAGAAGATTATTGTGATATATATATATATTAGATATATATATAATATATTATGACCTTCTCGAGTGTGAAACAGAACAACTGAGGTGTTCCTAAAATTCACGGACAGTTTACAAGTTTGCCAAGGATGATACGAGAAACACTTGTGATTCTTTTCCACTGAGCACCACAACCAGTAATGGAAAACTTAACCAATATGATGTACATGAAACCAAGGGCTGGCAGCTAGGCAAAGCGCATCCATAAAACCCACGTGGGTGATGTTTGTGGATACTCGTGAGTACCAGAACCTTTGAAATATTCGTATAAATTTCGGAGAACATGGTAGTGATGAGTAATCGCAAACATGAAAACAAATTTTCCACCGCGATTTAGATACTGTCAGGATACTCAGGACTAGCCAGATGCCTCATGTGCTGCCTCGGTTGACTCTGCATTAGTACTTACAACTTTTCACTGAACCATACAGAAAAGCTTGCATAGAGGATCAAGCAAATTAGGGCCAGGCAGCGTTGTGATCAACGGCGTCATTGGTAAAGCTTCCTCGTACAGAGATACAAATTACACGCAGGAGCTGAACTGAATGAATGAAGCGTTGGGAAGCGACAGAAAAAGTGGGAGGAATAAGATATTTAAACAACTTAAACTTTCACAGTCAAGTTTTAAAGAAATACCAAAGAGATTTCCAACATTAAGACGGGCAGTACGTTAAACACTTTCTCGGGCTGAACATCTTAGCAAAAATAACAGACAAAATGTAGGAGAAAATTCGAGTTCAATTCATCGCACTCGATTGTGTACTAAAGTTTCTATAGTTTGAAATACTCAGCAAATATACCACAATCGTGTCACTCGCTTGGATCTACACGGACTGTTAAACGGAATACAGTTGGCAATTAACTGCAGGCGAAAGACGGTACATTATCACTATCATTTATTTCTTGATTATCTGCATAGGCCTGTGCAACCAGACAACATCTCGGACAAACTGCAGTTCATAGTTGTGAGGGAATTTGTCTGGATAAGGGCTGTAATGTAACGCACCATACACAAATTCACCATTAATTGACAAGGCTATCAGCCGGTTTTCAAGGGTAGGTCATGTGATGTATTGAACTTTTTCTTTCGACTAATCATCATCGCATTTATTCCCTCGTCTCAAAAGGCTTATGCGAAAATAATATCAAATTGGTTAACTCGAGAGGAAACGCTGAACCATGAAAAACAGGAAATAACGCATGTGATTGGGGATTATATATCAGAAAACCATGCATTATGTTACTCCATCGATAAGTGATCTGAAGAAAGAAGTATACAAACCTCAATCAATGTAGACAGTCTGTGCAGACCATCCGCACTGAACAACTCAATCAAGGCGAGACTCTGATTCAGCAACAATTGTCTTTCTGTTTTCAAGCTACCACCTGCCGACGACCTCTCACAAACTCGGGCACGCAGCAAACGCAGCAAGATCACTAGAGCTGGCGGCAAACATCGGCCCGCCACGATTCCCTGACGCCGACATGCGGTTCCGTTAGAAAGTTCGTCCGCGGTTTCGATGCTCAACAACTCGAGCATCGCTTCCTCGAATTCCGCACACAACGGTTTCAATTGATTGACAAGCCAAGTAAATGATTCCGAAAACAGGCAGTTTGTGGCACATAGCGAGGCGATGTTTTGATTGGTGGACTTGATTGGAAATTCACGAAGCCAAGAAAGGAAAGGGGCTCCAGCACGCGAGAACGATTGCAAGCGACCACAGGCAGTTACAACAGTAGATTCATTCAGACTATCTTCCCATATGAAGGCTGTCAATATAAAATAAAAAATAGACGGCCACATCATTAAGAAAACCGAATTGAGACTAAGCACACTGGTGCACTGATTTGAAGCGACTTGAAACCACGGACACACACGATCACGGTTCGATTAAAAAACACAAGCGATTGAAATCCAAGGACACCGGTACAAAGTTGATGAAAAATTGAGATGCATGTAAGTGAAAGGAAGCTTCAGGAGACCGAAAATTGGAACGGAACTGAAAACCACAACAACTAGTCAACAGGTAATCAGATGAAAATAAAGTGGTACTGAATGATTGAACCGCGATCGGGCAATACAAATAGAAAGGTTGTGCTAGTCCAAGGTTGCGCAGATAACCAGAGAAAGATGCAATCAAAATGCAGCGCGTTCTTGAGTACAATTGGTCAACTTTGGCATCATTGTGTGAAGAATTTTGATTATTTCTGGGCACGATAAGGCCTTGAGATGCCGTTTTTTAAAGGTTTCACCTTAATTGTTTGACACAGGCACATATAGGCGGATATATTTACAAAGAGAACAACGTACACAGGTGTTTTGGCCAGGATTTACTGAAAATCTTACTGGGTGAAATCACACAGAGCGACCCCTAAACACACCTTGCACAAGCTTCGCCAACTGATGGCCGTAGCGGTCCACATAGGTCACATCTTCCCCGTGTAAAAGCACCGTGCACATGACAGCGTTGACCAGACTGCATGCGCCAAGCGGGTTCGAAAGCAACGACCGAAGCGTGGCTTTGCTCGAATTCGGAGCACCGTCAGAATTCACGGCGTCGGTTGGATTAACGCCTGAAAGACCCAGTGTTAAGGATGAAAAAGCAACAACATTGGAAACGGTGAACATACAATTCTATTGAGTTAACGGATGTATATATGTGTGTGCATAAACACACAAGCCTGATCCAGTCAAAGGACAGCACAGTCAGAAGCTGCACGTGGGCTAAGTTACCGTTAGGTTGTCCATGTCTAGACAGGTCTAAGTAATAAAAATGGGGTTGAGACCAATGGCAAGTCAATATAGCACGGTATTACCTGTGCAGAACAGAAGTACTACACAACTGCATAGCTGTGCTTATGAAAGCACAGCCAGAGACTGCACGTGGGCTAAGATAGCTGTGTTTAATTAATGGATAAACGTAGCTTCAATGGATGTGATAACCAGCTAGTTTGCTCTCAAAGTATCTCATACATCAACGTTTCCGATGTGTTCCGGAATTGTTGTATTCCTACCGCTGTTCGTGATTTTGATTGCTTGTGACATAAAATCTGTTGCAGGTCAGTCTAACAAGATGAAATACTTTATGCTTCATGTAACAGCAAGTGATCAAGTTGGTTTAGACAACAAACTTGTGAATTCAAGGGCTACGAAAATAAATAGGTCAATACATGTGCTGGACTAGAATAAATTCTCGTAGACTGCTTTGTTTCAAACCTTTATACCAGGTTAAGCAACTCGTGATAACAAAAGGTTAATTGAGTGAAGAAAGTAACACATATTTGAGTTGGATTATAGGTTTTGGAATATTTTTTTAGTTTTTATTTATAAACCAGCTATCACGTCAAGAAGAAAACAAGAGATAATATAGATATGGTTTATGTTAAGCATGTATATCAATAGCAGGCTAATTCGCTGCTGTATAATCGATAGGGGAATAATCAGAACCGAAAAAGAAAATAAGAGCTGACCTTTTTCTCCGGGTTCTGGTTTGCTGGCAGTCGAATCCGTGCTGCCTTCGCGAGCTGCAAATGCCTGTACCAACATCAAAAACGGCGCAAAATTATCGTCCATGGTGCAAACCTGTGCAATCCAAGCTGGCCCAGACGCACTGAGAATCTGGGTGGATGCCTCGAACGTTTGTTCGTCAACCTCACCGAGGCAGGTGGCGTTTAAGTGGCTAACACACAGACGAGATAAACCGAAGAGAGCGTTGTGCAGTGCCGGTTCGGACTGTTCCCAATCGTCTGTTTGTGACATCAACTGAGCAACCGCCAAATGGGTTCCTGTGACACCTCCAATCAAACAAAAAAGGCGATGAATTTCGACTAGAATGGAGAGTGACGAAACAAGGAAATAAAACGGCATAATTCTGAGCGATTTAGAGATACACCAAATTCATCGGTTGTGGGCCTCGCAAGATATGCCGATTCAGCAATACGCTTTCAATAGCGTACCAGCGAATTGGTGATACTTATAAACAAGATTTGCTCTTGTATGTCACTGTTGCGCTAAGTTGGTAGGACGAACCTGTCCAATCAAATGTGCCTCCGGGTCACTAGTTCAAACACGGGGCGACGGAGTGTTCCGCTATTATTGGCGGTGCTAGGTTTGAAGAGTGGTTTGCGGCTAAGGCTGAGCTACCGCCCCGAGGTTGTTATCCAAGGCTGGCTTGCCGAAATACCTCCACGTGGTGCTACCTGGGTGGGCTCGGTTCTCCGAGCTCAGCGAAAGGTTCGGTGGTGGTGTCTGAGGGTGTGGTGGGTTTTCGCCTGGCAAGCGTTCTCCCTATAAAAAGCCACAAAAATCCAATGATGACATCACGACGCGGCGGATGTGACTCGCCGCTCGAAAAGTCACTGCCCCTTGTCCTATCCAAGGACATTGTATGGTGCACAGGCAAAAACTGAAGTCACCAACCTATCAACGGGATTATCGGGCTCCGAACTGGAAATTCCCAGAAAAGGGCGTATGAACCGCTTCGTCGGTCACCGGCCACCGATAGGTGCGAACCTCTCTCGCTCCACTGCCTTGTGGGTAAAGGCTCGGGGTGGGACCCCCTAAACGAAATCTCCCCTACTTCGGTGTAGGCAACCGGGTAGTATCATGCCTACGTTTCAACGATGCCGGTGACAACGCTTTGTACCCCCCTTTTCGCTTTGTACATCTCATTGTTTATGTTGAACGGCACTATATCTGTATCAGATTGTGCAAATATAATAATAATATATAATAATCAAATGTGCCTAAACACATGTAGATAGGGTCTAAACCCATGGTCAGGAACAAACATTCTCATCTTCATGCATTTCAATCAAGGCATATGGATCATGATTGTACTGTCAGGAGCTAATGACTGCGAACACCACGAAAGAGGTCATAGGGTGTGTGATGGAAATGCACGCAAACGAATATGTTTGTTGGTGAAACTTATATTTCTATAAATGAGATTTGAGGTCAGATGTTTTGAAGCAATTATCAGATGGAATGCATCCGACAATACTTCCTATAACGAGTTGTTAAAAAGTCGCGCTTGACCGTTCTCTCTGAAGACAAGGTGAGAAGCGGAATCTTTAAGCAGATGAAGAGCTGGTACTGATCTAGGCTGCGGAAAGTAAATCTCATTGACAGTGTACAAATGCTATTGATCAACCGAGTATTGATTACAAAGGGAAGGTTGTGGAAGACATTTTTCACCATGCAGCTCACTGCCGTTGACCAGTGAATTTAGCACGATGTTAGCCGCAAAGCACAGAAATGCGGCACGATTGCACATCCGTGCACAAAGCGTGTAGGGCGGTCGGAACAAGATTGTACACCGCTAGCAAAAATCCCACCTTAAAACGTGACTGGATAAAGCGAGCTGGAAAACCTAGCCAATCCATACAACTAAAACAAGCGCGAAAGAGTACATGGAAAGTAAACAACAGGTATTGCTTAAGTATGCAATTAAAAGAATGAACGAAAGCCAAAACCGAAAAAACTAAGATCCGCATCGATTGCAAGTGCCGAATGTTTCATTGCCACGAAACCATTGCAAAATAATTCTTAAATAAACCAGAAAGGTGGCACATAGAATGATTCAGAAAATGTCGAAGTATAAACATACAAACACCGAAACGAATTAACAACAAATTACGTGACGGGAAGAGTGACGTCAGCAAGGGATTCCTGGCAGGTTTCAGCATCATGCATAGTAGCACGTCCCTGGCTGCACCATTTGAGATAACACAAGATTGTTTATCAACTCGAGGAAGATGCAACAAAACAAATGTTCGCCACCTTTAGGGGTCGAACGCAGACGACGAGCTTGTTTGGATTTAGAAGCATGAAAAGCTTTATTCAAATAGAATAAAGTATAGCATTGTGTGTAATGCGCCTACTTTGAAAGCGGTATTGTCCCCAGTGACCAGCGGTAATTTACAACCACTGATTGAAACCTGTAAGAAATACCCAGGAGATTAGAACGGGGAAAATACCTTATCATGGCTATAGGAAATAGTTGCCAGAGAGTAAGCCTAGCAAGTTCACGGCAAATACAAACAATCAAACAAAATTAGGGAGGCTGTCAGCCAAACAGAACTGCACTGCATTCATTGCTTTTATAACTTTTCCGTACAATTTATAATATGCAAGGTGACATTACAGAGTCGGGTTTTTTGAAAAAAACTAGAATCGAGTCTCCAGCGTGGTAGCAGCAGCAAAAAGGCCTCACCTTTTTTTCTTGTCCAGTCTATTAGAACATCAAGATGGCGAATCGCTTCCATTTTATAGGCCAATTCCAAACCTAGAGCAAGTCGTTCCAGTGCTGCACCCGAGTGATCGTTTTCTTTGACAGCGAGTTCGTAGTTGGCCTCCGATTTCAGTAACAGATTAAGCAGTTTGCCAGTTGATTCAGGACGAGAGGCCAGAAACGTGAGTGTGTTCCATTCCGCCATCAGGCTTGTGAGCACACTGGTCAGGACGCGCCAAACGCCATCGGATTGATGAGTTAAGAAGGCGGGTTTTCCAATTTCTTGTTCACAAGTAGATTCCGGGGTTCCGGCGCAATCGTAACTTGCCTCAGATGATTCCTCCGCAACAGGGGCGCAATGTTGAATGGGTTTGAAACATTCAAGCAGCCATACGAGATTGTCCAACAGTTTTCTATAAGGAAAACATGAAATTGAAGTTGAACCGTACAATAACGCAGCGTTACAGAACGAAGTGTAAAGCATCGCTTCGACCTGCCAGAAACCAGTGAGCTGGCCAGATTGTAAGCATTTAGAACCGAAAAGATAGTGTACAAATAATAGTTCGATTGCCAATCAATAGAAGGGTATGGGTAACATTAAAATGTGGTAAGCAGTGATACTACATTTGATCTTAGAACAGAGAAGTGGTGATAGTTGGAAAGAGAATAGAATGTAAAACGGTCCAATAGTGAATGAGATGTTCAATGGAGAATCAAAATCAGGAAGTCGACTTTGGACAGGGCCACAGATTCTCAACAAAAACATCTACAAAAGAGTTATGAATGCTACGGACAGTGACCCTACGAGTTCGGAAGACTTTACTCTTGACTGCTTACTTTGGAAACACTGGGTAAAGCATCATTCCCAAGCTGGAGAACAGATAGTGATATCGACTGTTGAACGCAGATCACGCCCCCAGTGTGCGAATACCACCAATCGGCTTTATAGATATGTATGTATGTATTACATCACAAGCCAGATCCAAGCAAAGTGCCGCACAGTCAGAGACTGCACGTGGGCTGAGATACTGTCATGTTGCCCAGGCCTAGACAGATAAGGGGAAGGAAAATAGCAATAGCATTGAGACTCCAGCGTGTACTCGCATGCAGCTCACTACCAATGGTAAATCAATTTAGCACGATTGCACACCCAAGGACGCGGCGCTTGACCTCAGAGTTACAAACGTGGTGTTGCCACCGAACATGAGCAATCCTTTGCAAACAACGTTGGCCGAAGACCTCAAGCCTCCTAACATCTTCTGAGCGAACTGTCCAACATTCACTCCCGTATAGCAATACTGTCCTTGTCGAGGTGGAATAGATCCTTCGTTTCAAACTCAAATCAAGTCTCTTACAGAGACACTTAAATTTAGTGAATGCCAGTCTCGCCTTTGCAATTCTGGACGTGATTTCCTTCTCTTTCCGGCCCCCAGACTTCCTAGGTAGTTGAACTGCTCAACGTTATCAAGAACAAGGTCATTTATGGCAAAATTTGGCAATTCATCTGACCAGTCCTGAAGGAGCGCTTTACACTTGCTTGTCGAAAAGAAAAGCTCATACTTAGATATAGGTATCAGCTATTCACGAACCAGTTGCACTATTCCGTTTCATGAACCAGTGCTCCACGCGATTGAATAGTTTGGACAGTTTAACATTACTTAAAACGAAATTTGCTGTATACTACGAATTTCGAAAAACAGGAACAAATCTCCACCATACTTACGTGGCATCGATCATTGAGCACAAATCAGGAAACGGATTGTGAGGAGACTGCTTGTTTTGATCCATAAGAATGACGCAAGGAGGAGCTGAACCAGGATGAGCCTATGGATAAATGGAAAACGGGTATACGAATTGAGATAAGTGAAAGCAGTCTTCATATCTTGACCGGCAACAAACAACAGGTGACAATAATGTCAGAAATATAGCGGGTTGTTCTTGAAGTGACAAAGTCCATGCCTAAGCACCCAACCTACGAAATGTTGAAAGTAGATTTTCAGATGGCGAAAAAGTAAGCTTCGGTAACGGACTATCAATGAGGAAACTGCAGTACCTATATTGCACAAATCGATTAACAAAATAATAGTACGGCGTAACAAAGTGTCGCTAGACAGATTTGTTGTTGTTGGCCTCCTTCGATCGATGTCGACTATGGATGTACTTTACAAGCGCAGGATTTAGGAGGAACAATCTCTTGGGTAGCGTTCACAGTGAGAGGCTGTGCGCGGTCGGTCGATGTCAGTTGCATGCTGATCACATGATCTACGATCAGCAGCCGAGAGTAGTATCTGCTCTTCTCCAGCTTAAATATGACTTTTTTATATTGTGCCTTTAAAATAAGCGGTCAAGAGCAAGTTCTTCCTAACTCATGTGGCCGATGCCAAGTGCATTCATATCTCTTTGGTAAACGTGCGGTCTGCTAAACGGTCGACTTCATGACATAGTATACAACAGAGATCTAAATGATACAGTAACATACAAAAGAATAAACTGAATGTGAAAGCGGGTTCGTTGCTGCAGTAGTAGCGCGTGTGAGCGATGCAGCAAACGTGATGAGTCCAAGCGAGCAAGCATTGATTCGTTACGAAAAAACCCAAGCAACTATCGGCTGAAGACAACAGTCAAAAATTTGTTTGCTAGCTATTTTTTTAGTTTGAAATCAACATGATTCAGCTCAGCTAAAGAAATTGATTCTGTCCTGTGTGGATATTGACCCGGTAACTAGATTTCGCATCCCTTGCACTTACACTAATACAGGTTTCGCACGATTGTTTATCGAGCCATGAAACAGCGCAAGATCGGCAAGCAACTTTGTATTTTATAGCCGCTGTTAAACATGATTAATACAACCAATGCATGTAAGACCGAAACGCACAAAAGCGAAGTCAACCGACTAAAGTGTTTGCGAAATAATCGAGCAAGAGAATCCACATCCAATGCACTTGTACTCCAATACGGGTGCACTTAGCAGAACAAAGAAAATGTCGAAAAGCGTGGAAGCAAGAGCACATTCTTTTTTGACTCTTGGGCGAATTTCAAAGACTTTTGAACTGCAATCGTTAAAATGGACTGAACCCTTCATGCCAGAGTGGAACGAAATAACGAGTATGAGCAGTCTTGGAGGGCAGCCTATACGATCAAGCATTTTGAAAAGACTCTCCCAATTGACGTAGTCGAAAGCCTCCGTTAAATTAATAAAAACAACGAATAATGGCATGCGCTGTTCCCAACACTTTTCTTGAAGTTGTCTCAGGGAGAAGATCATGCCAACGGTTGATCTTCCCTTGCGGAAGCCACTTGGAGATCCAAAGTAAACTCGATAAGCTAAAACTTGTAGCCGGACAATTCATATATACGAGATCATTGAAGATAACTGGCATTGCAAAACGGTCAAAATGAAAAAGAGAGTAGCGTACGAACAAAGCTGTAATTGCATATGCAAACGTTTGACAGGAGTAGTGGAAGGTACGAATTGCTGTATGAGATGCATCAGTTATCAATTATATCATGGAACCGTGTCGCGAAAAGAGAATCTGCAAACGTAACGTTAAAGGAGGATCGAGGGCAAACATGTTGGGAAATTATCATGCCCAAAAATTCTCCAAATAATCGAAGGCCAAAAACTTACCCATAATGTAGTAGATTTCTTAGCATGAGTGATGCGAACGAAAGCCAGATAAAATTAAAAACTTTGTGTTCGATTTCCGAGCGGCTATCAATCTAGTCCGATGTCGAAATCGTGCTCTGGATAATAGTGATACGTAGGAGTAGGAAACAATATAAAGGGTGATTGGTTGGGGATTGCCAAAATGTGAATGACAAAATAAATTCCGAATTCAACCGCTTTGAATGTTCATAAGTTTAGCGCTCTTACCATGTCGGATTTTTCGCAACCATCAACGTGAGTATTTGTGGTAAATCTCGCCTGACCATTTGTTGGCTGTAGGATAACGACTACATTATACTATATCTCTGTTTCTGGCATTGAGAAAGCGCAAAACCGAATGGAGTCGCGGCCAAAAAGGAATACGGGGTTATAGTATCCAAAAGCCGCTAGGAGGGCAATGGCAACTTTGGGCTGTACGGCTCATCGTTGCTAAATTGATTGGCTAACGGTAGTGAGCTGCACTTGCTTGAAACACGCCGCTGGGAGTCTCAGCTACCATTTCTCCCCCCCTCTATTGTCGGGCCTGGTCAACCTGACAGTATCGAGCCACAGGTGCAGTCTCGGAATGTCGCACTTTGATGGGACCAGGCTTGTGCTTTCATACCATCATACCATACCAAAAGCCGCTCACCGTAGACTCACTGTATTAATATACGATATTCGGGTATGTTTAAGCCTAAAATTGGATATGACTGTAGCATTTCTACAACGGAGGTGATATGTGATCCACCAGAATTAATTGTAAAAATATATCAGCCCAACAGCGCCGATGTTTTGATGAGTCAGAAAGTGTAAAAAGGTAGAAAAGACAAAACAAATTCGTAGTATAGGACTGTTTATTGAAAGTGTTGATTCGATTAAAAATGAGACTCTACTCACTGACTGAGTTTTTACTTGCCACCAACAAAAGCGAAAAGAGGAAACAATTTTACTATCACAATGGTGATTACCGCTGAATCGCTGTCACAGACAAAAAACAAGGCCAATATAAGAAAATTAGCTAAAAAATCGTACACCGACGTATAAAGTGCGACTTACTGTGTGATGAAATCGTGAAACTCCAGCAAAAGTTCGTAAGCGTGAACTTTGTTCAAAAACCGTTGACAAGCAGCGGTGACACGGGCATTCTATCAAATAAAATTACCGTAACAATTGACAGAAACCGAAATGTACCAGAAAGAATCGATTATCGTATTGTATTATCTCCGAACAAAAGTGAGACATGTTAGCTTTGGCCACGTTAAAAGCTGCACGAAAAGTGCCAAGATAGCACTAGATTTCGCAAGGCTTCCACGCTTATTAATGTGAGGAGTAAAGTTTATCATGATGCGTACAGAAAACCCAGTGATGTCGTTATAATAAGGTGTTATTTGGTTGCTCTTTGTAAATTTTGCAGACGTATGCGCACTAACTCGTAGCTTGTATGCAAAACACGCTTGTAAATTAATGTTGAGCCCCTGAAAGTGCTTCAATTGTAGGCATAACTCCGTCACGAGTGTATGGAATTCGAACATCCGCACATGTTACGACGTGATGCTGGTTTGGATAACTATGATGGACGAACTCCAGTCCCGAGGGTCATGAAGTAACTCTCGGCCAAGTTTATCTGCAGAACTAGCCACCACTGTGTGAAACGTTCCAATGAACAGCGAGTAAGTGTATATGTATGATGTATGAAACCACCAGCTTGATCCAAGCAAAGTGCCGCACAGTCATAGACTGCACGTGCGCTAAGGTAATGCCAGGTTGCCCAGACCGAAAGACAAAGGGAAAATGGCAGTGAGACTCTCTCAGGTTTCCACAAGCAGATTAATAGCGGTGGCAAATTAGTTTAGCACAACGTTGCATGCGCAGTACAGACGTATCACACGATTGCACATCTGTGGACGAGCATATAATGCAAAAAACCATAACAATAGCTACATGGTGTCGCATTCGTCATAGCCACAGCAAAACTGTTGGCTATATTGGCGAGCAAGTATTGTATGTATGAAAGCACAAGCCTGATCCAGGCAAAGTGCCGCACAGTCAAAGACTGCACGCGAGCAAGTATTAATGTATAGTATGTATGTATAGTATACATTTAGCAGTGATCATATATAATGTATAGTTTTGGAAGGGACGTGAATATTGATGATCGTGTTTCAAAGCGAGACCACAGGCCGGAGGATACGCGAGAATAACGGAAATTCACGCATAGCAATTCAATACGCAACAAAGACGAGGCAAATAATGGGATCCTACATTTAGTAGTGATCATTCACACTGAAGCGAGTAAGCACGCTGCAGTAGTTTATTAAACATGATCCGGTTAATACGGTGAAACAGATGTCGCTCCGTCGAGTGAATTTGTATCGTCATTATGAAGAACAAGTCAGGAGTCAGGCAGGGTGCCAAATCGTCATAGCTTGTAGGAAAATACAAATGTGCACAACACTACATCGACTGTTACCGACAATGAACTGCATGGAGAACACCCTGCATTCACACAGACGTTGGGGCTATCGCTCAACAACACCGGGATGCAGTCTTTTGATAAATGATTATTTGTGCCTACATGGAAGAAGAGCATGGCATGCAACACACGTCTATGATGGCAACTCCAAAACAAACTCTGATTTAAAGCTCCGGCGCCTAAAATGGGTGCAAATAACACAGAAATAAATGAACGGACTGTTTTCAGTGAGACACAGTGAGTCGTAGCATCAATTGCAATAATTGGCAAATGAAGCGAAAATCGTGATATCTGATAAACGTGGTGGTGATTAATTGTGGTGCTCACATCCCCCGCACTCCACAACTGGTTTCTGGCTGTTTGCCGTCATCAGGTGGAAAGACTAAGATTAGGTTCAGTGAGCTTCGAAATAGTTGAGAAGTAGTAAACAAAGTTACATTGAAAGGCTTGAAAGCGTGGGGTAAGTGAACGCCACAATACAGTGGTCTTTTAAAACATCTTGAGAGCTTGGTCGAGAATCACTCTGCTATTATATATTAAAATTTTTTTAACAGTAGTGGTGTTGATGGAAGTTTAAATCGCGTGTTAATCGCTGCTGCCCTGCGGATGCACACAGAGTTCGCACAGTAGACGTGCGATTGTGAAAATTATCATGCAGGGTTTATAATAATATAGCTGATATGTTAGTAATTGAACAATGAGATATCACCTACAAAACGGTGGGTTGGCCAGACTAATGGGATCGGGATATGAACTACAGAGTGCTAGTGGTATAGCAAACTGATAAACGCACAACACAGATGGTTTCTGTGTGTTTTACTCACTTTGCATTCAGAAAAAAGAAGTACGAAGCGCTGATACGGGGTACGAGCTGTGGGTTCTTCGGGTGCTTCATCAACACTTGCTTTGTTTTCGTCATCACACTTCGCAGCTGAGAAAATTAAATCCCCCGACGAAGGTTCCAAGTTTTCGGCCATGCCCACTGATTTGGACTCGAAGTGTTCCATCGGTGAAGCGGACTCGATCAACTGGTTCGAATTTTCTTCCGAAACATAGACACTCGGACGACCGAGGAAGGCATCCAAACCAATAGATAACCTTGTGGTTTGATCCAGTGAACGGCATATCGACAATTTCACCGAGGATGTGAGAAGTGGGGACTCCATGAGATTAAGCAGCAGATGCTGAATCTAGATGAATAATGAAAATTGTTATCAACTTGTCAGGCAGGTGTATATCGTGTGTTCGGAATCATTTATAGGCTTACAAATTCTGTATATCAAATTTGTCTAATAGAACGAGTGAATTCACACAAGTTGATTACTGGCGCAAAGTATGTCAAGTTTTTGAACAGATATCAGAGGGTGGTTCGATGATACGTATTTCACGGGCAATGTGAAGGTCCGCAAGATAACTTTACTTTTACTTTTGTGCGACTATCTCCTCTTGGAGGATGAGTCGGCTTCAATGAAGTCTTGGGAATTTGGATACAAAGCGGCGTCCCCAGCACCAATCGGGCGTAAGATAACACAAGTTCATCTAACTTAATATTTGTACCTATACATGGATGCGCAATCGTGCAGCACTTCTGTATTGCGCAGCTAACACCGCACTAAATTGATTTGCTAGTGCTAAGGAGCTGCATGCGGAAATCCGCTTGAACTTCACTAACATTTTTCCTTCTCATAGCTATCGAAGCCTGAAAAACCTGACAGTATCATAGCTCAATTGCGGTTTCTGACTGTTCGACTATGTCTGGATTAAGTTTGTGAACTCGTATAAACGTACAGGTGATAAATTGACCTCGCAAGTTTCGGTTCATATATACGCAAAAAGTGGATCTCACGGTCTTCAATTCGGATAAATTCGCTTTTATTTGGGATGGTGAAGAATGAATACTCCAGAAATGACAAGCGAAACATGCAGTCGAGCTTTAGTAAACTGAAAGGGTGTTGCCCGTTATTCGAGTAACAAACAGTTATTGAGAAAGTATGCATGTAAGTATGTCAAGAAGTAAAGCTTGCCTGCAATACTTGCGCCGCTTGAAACGGTAAGGAGGACATCTCCGGGCAGAGCAATGACCAAGCAACTTGCGGGCACAGCGTACCTGTGACCGAACCGGCAAGCCGAATTCCGGCCAGCAAGTGACGGACGATGAATGTGCTATCGGGTTGCCGCAGAGCGGTTGATAGGTCTAAACCCATGTAGACCCACATCATCAATGTTTGGGTGGTTGCTGGAAGGAATGTGTTTATCGGTAGAGTGAAATGAACGTCACAAGAGTAGAATAGCTGCAACAGTGAGGGCAGATATGGAATCCCAATTTCAGAGTTATGCGAGATCGTAAGGTCTTATTAAATGCGCTTATGGCGAGATACTATCAATTAGGCCAAAATTTAACAGAAAATTATGAGAGCGAAAACAAGTTCTCAGTTTCAGTCGACTACAAGTGGCAAGTGGCATTATGCAGCCTGTGCAAGATTGAAGTAGCACAAAATTGTAAAGACGCGGGGTGATGAGAAATTAATCGTCACTGCCAACGATAGCATTATATCGGCAACACAAGCCGAGGCTTGATTACAATACAATCATTACGGAATTACGCTGAAAGAGAATCGAGGTTATCCAAGCTACACGCGTTTAAACAGAACGAGCAAGACATATAAACATCAATCAAATAGCAGTAATAACAACAAAATAGGCACAAATTTGAATGCATCATTCTTTAAGCTTCATAAGTTAGATTCCGCTATGGCTCCGTTGCAATGCATTTTTCGTTCTAGAGTGTGGTTAGGACACACAACCAACCCATTTAAGCATCTTTTAGAAACTAAAAATGACCATTTGATTGAGGATGAACAAACATCTGTAAACCTTGTGCAAATACGTGAAAGTCGTGCTTCGTTTCTTTATAATACTCAACTAATGTGCAATATGCGACTGTACGAAAGCACAAGCCTGATCCAGGCAAAGTGCCGCACAGTCAGAGACTGCACGTGGGCTAAGATACTGTTAGGTTGCCCAGGCCTAGACAGATATGAGAAAGAAAATGGAAATTGTAGTGAGACTCCAGCGTATTTCAGCATGCAGGTCACTACTGATGGCCAATCAATTTAGCACGATTTTAGCCGCACAGCCGACGGTGGGGGAGTTCCTACTGCCAGGCTTGTCGTATCATATAAACTACATACATACGTAGACACTTATTGAAACTCAGTCGCAGTTTGAAGGATGACAATCAACCGCGTAGGAATGTTTCACCATGATGCTATCTTTTACGGATTCGCAGTGTCTAGGACAAAATGATTGTGACGTCAAGTGAGAGCTGGGAGGTTTGTAAGTAGGATGTAATGCTGTAAGATTATCACACGTGGCAGTAGCAATCAAAACGGAATCGTGCAGAAAATTTCAATTCTGAGATTAAATCGAACAGCATGATGATTCACGGAGCGATATAAAACGAAAGCGTACTCACCTTGAAACAAACCCTTGTTCGTGTGATAGAGGAATGCCAGACCAGGAGCAAGATGAGTTTCCAAACTTTCGATGGCAACAACCCAACTGAAATGTGAGGAAACCAATAACCAGGAAATTGAGAGTGCTTTAAAAGGTAAACAATTAAAAGGACCAATATGCATAAAGGCTTCCGTAACAAAGACTCATCAGAAAACTCACTTCTCATCAACAGGGGTGTCTAAAGCGATTTTAAATTTCTCGGTTAACGAAAGTAGGTAATCTGCGCTTGCTTCACTCGCGGTCCAATCGTCCGGCGGAGGAGGTAAAAGGTTGGAAGATATAGCATCGCTCTCTTTTACATCTTTGTTCGAAGTCTCTAGTGATGATTCCAATGGTTTGGCGTATTGATCAGAACGATCCCCATGTTCGAGCAACCAACAGTGCAACTAAACAAAAGACACATTAGTGTTTACAAACAATGTGATCAATGTACACGCATCCGCTGGTAATTTTAACGATAATCACCTGGAATAAAGTCGCTGTTGGATCTGGGATTCGAAGACGCTCGGTGGCCGAGCCAGTTTCTCCGGTGAGAGCCATTGACCAGGGATTGAATCTCCACAAGCAACGCTCAAGACGAGGATCATGTTCGCTTATGGAATCCAAAATATTCCGCCCGTCCTGACAAAAACAAGCAAGTGATTGTATTGCAAAGAGAAGAAACATTCAGGTAAAGGGCTGCACAGGCGGATACACTGGGTGCGGGTTGAAGCACTGTCAGGTTGCGCACATAAGCGATAATAAAATTATAACTGAAGTGTGTAATAGGGCCAAGCTAATTATTGACGGCGATCAATTTAGCATCAATGAAACTGGTGCATTACTTCTACTCCCCCTTAAACAGTATTTAAATGGTATGAATATATAAGCAAAAAGAAAAGAAGAATGGTGTGTAAATAAAAAGATCTCGTTGTTCTTTTCGCTTTTTGTTTACTGTGCATTTGATTATTTTAGTCTAAGGGTGCCAAATTGGTGCCTAATCGAGTTATGTAGAAAAATAATTGCTTTGGAAAAATTTTGGGGATTTAAATGCACGAGCAGACGTTTCTAACACCACTGAGACTGTATCGTAAGTTGGTGTGACGGTTTGTACACCTCAGTGGTATATCGAACTATTCTTTACAATGTCCACCAGGACCAGTCAGAACCATTACGGATTTGTGACACACGATTAGCTAAGTCGGTCAGAGCAGCTTCTCTAACTAAGAGTAAACGTCGCTGGTTCATACCCAACTAACGGTAGCACTCAGAGTAAAAATCGAGTGTTCGATGAACTCTGTACACTTTCGCGGCTAGAAATTTTCATTCTAGGTGAGGATATTAATGCCGATTGGTCGCGTAGGTGGTTCCGATGAAAAACTCAGTGGTGCTATCACAATTGATGTTGCGAAAACGGACCGCGGTGAACGCTTTGAACATATGTGCGCAACAATATTTGCAGTATTTCATTCAGGAATAAAAAGTGACAGAGTTGAACTTGTCGTCTGCCAAATAACGATCATCCATGGTCATAAATAGACCATATCAAAATAAGCACTATATGAAATGTATTTTTGAGTGAACAACTTGTCTAGATTATGAACACAAATTCATTTGAACTAGATTCGTATTCTGCATGGATGTGTGTAAATATATACAACATGCAGATTCGCATTGAAATTTTCTGGTCCCAAAGCCGTCAACTCAAGGCGAATATCTTTCGAGAGGCTTTCAGGGTCTTCATTTCAGCAAGTTACTTGTAGCCAAAAGATAAATATTTTTATCGTGCTATTCGACTATTAGATGTAGAAATGATTGCGATCGCTATTGCTCTGATTCATAATGCGGGGTCGGCATGTGTCAGTACCACTTTTAGAAAAAGGTGTAATCGGATATCCCGAGTTATTATTGGATTACGGGAAGAAAAGCGACGTTTGAAAGCTGTTTCAGCTAATACGGTTCATGGTTTGTTATGTCAAAGACTGCACGCGGGCTAAGATACTGTCAGGTTATCCAGGCCTAGGCAGATATGGGAAAGGAAGATAGCAATAACAGTGAGACTCCAGCATATATTCGCACGCAGCTCAATACGGATGGAAAATCAATTTAGCACATTATCTGAGAAGCACAGAAGTGCTGCATGATTACACATCCGTGCATCCGCTGTAGAAACACTGGAGTCAGTAAGGGAAATCATAGAAAACGATGTTACTTTAATCACTAACAAATGCGTCGCTTAGCTCGTTGTGCCAGATATTGTCGTGACCAATTTAGCTGGCCGGCTGCAGTTTACGCACTACCTTCTACTTCGCGGTTTAACCCTGGATGGTTGAGTTGACGTTGCTAAGAGATGAGGATACAAGGTTCTGTCTTAAATGATTGAAGTAATTTTAGGCATGCGGACGTGACTAGTCACGGCTCTAAGTGATCTGTTCGTCTGGTATTGCGGATAAAATCTATTGCCTCTAATGTTAGGGATTATCTATAATCACGCATATTTTCCAGAGTGGTGTGCGAACCTCGTGTGTTAATGACAAGAGAATAGGACTCACTGTCGTCACCACCCGATGTTTTGCTCCAATCTGTTTCTGACACCATACCTGGCATAAGGACTCGCAAATAATGTAAGCACGAAATCACAAAATGCGAAGTAGCACACTGTACGTTGGCCGAGAAAATGTTAAGTTACCTGGGCAATTGTTTCCGGAAACCCAAAAAACAGGCCAAAATCACCGAACGCCACAGAAAGAAGTGAAGATATTCAGAACCAACGCATGAAAAAATATTTACCAACGCATTTAGCACGTTTTTAATGCCGTCATTCTCTAACAACTGTCGAATATTATCCACCATCCCAATCCCGACCAATGAAAAATCGTCTATGTATAATGGATTACAAAATTCAAAATATTAAGGGTGAAAATCGAGTTGCAAATGGTCACTAGTATTGATGAAGACATTAATCAGACAGGCGGATAGCTTGACTGTATAAACCGATAATGACAAATGACTGAGTCATCAAGTGCATAATTGATGGAATGGAGGGAAATATAGCCGAAAAATCAATAATTGAGGACAAATAGCTAACACACGAAGAACTCACATCATTAGAGTCAACCCCATCAATGTCAGAGAAGAGCTCCTCGTTGGAAGATATTTCTTCATAATCGATGTCCTACAAATGTAATGAAAACGGTCATCAAACTTGGCATTCAGATATGAAATTTAGAAACAAAAAGTATTAACTATCGCGATTACCTGGACTTCTCCATCTTCGTAAAAACCAATGGGCTCTGTAGAAGCTGTATTCACGACCTCAGATTCCGCATTCTGAGGTAGGGTGTCTAAAGTAGATGTGCTCTCAGTCCGTACTAGGGATGACTCGGACAAAATTGGTGTGTCATTGGGCTGCGATACAGCAATAGCACATGGCTGCGGGAACATAGAATGAACGATAAGAACTTCGATTTCGGATAAACCGATGTAGTATTCATGTTAGCATCATACTAGAAAAATACCTTATCCTCAACTGGCTGCAATGTTGTACATGTTGTAAACGGTTGACCCGGCGGGAGTTGGAAGGTTGCAACAGCTAAAAACACAATTTGGGAAAGTGTTACGACACTTACGACATGGAGCTTCACCCGTCGTAACAGGAATTGGGAATTGCGGGGGTGGGACTGAAAGGTCTGTAACGGGCGGGATTGTGGGATTTAAAGGCAAAATGGGAATTCCGAAAATAGCTACCGTTAGAGTTGAGTAGCGACCGCGAAACAAAAGAAAGTTCGATTGTATCTATTATAAATTCAAAATTTATCAAAAATTAAACGAACTGGTTCGTTGAGCGGAATTGAAGCGATTCCAAGTTTTTCATCGAAATGAAGTCTGTAGTGGGAATTATTGCGATAGGAAAACGCATCCAGACTTACTTCGCAATATCCTGTAAAACGACATTGTTTAAACGGCTATTACTGTACACCCTTATATCAAACGAAGCTGGGTTTGTTGCACTGATCAGTTGAGATGAAAAATGTCCACATACCCTATGATTGGCTCATCTGATATGTTGCATTCAACGACAGATCCAAACGGAAGTATTCGCAGCTCAGTTAGTTGGATACCATTTTTGAAAATGACGCAATCAGAATTTTCCTGAAAATATCAAATATCAGTAAACAACACATACTTTTATCTGCCCTTCGTGTGTGAAAGTGTCGAAGAAGACGATGAAACGATCGTTCATTTAAATGAGAATCTGGAAATGAAAACAAGACCATGAGTAAGCTTTGCAATTGCATGCTAAGAAACTTGAAACAGATATTTTCTTAGAAATTGTACACAATTGATTTACTGCTGATGGTTCGAAGAACTCGGGCCTGGCATTGCACCCATTAAACAGGTCGTTCAATTCTAGAAAATTCTGATTGCGGTTCGATATTTAACACGGCTCATATGTTGGAAAGAAACGCTTCACGAGTTCAGCAGAAGTTGATGCATGAAAATCCCCTATTTTTTATCCGAAAAATTGAAGCGGTTGATTACATTTTATGCTTCAATTTCATCTTTCTAAAACTACCTAAAAATCTCACCGTTGTGTGAAATAATCGGTAAACAATTTTCTGTTTACAACGTTTATCTCAACCATCTAAAGTTCAAGAAACATGACTCCGATGATTATGTGACCATCGCATGTGTTGCTAATCGCTAAAGTTAGCGGTGCCAGTCGAAACCCAGTGTCTGATTGATGTATCTGATCTGTTTTGAACGGTTGCAATCCAAAAAATTCAGGTTTCCGCATTTGATTGATTGCTACGCTGGGACAAGTAAGAGATATTACGTTGAAGTCATTGACCACATAATGGCACAAGACACATTCAGCGTCATACTGCCATATTAAATCTTACACAACAACCGTCTGCTTCTTCCAGTACCCAAGCGTTAGAGTCTAAAAGATAATCCTAGAAAGAATCTTTCAACAGCTTTGGGGTATGCTTAGAGTAATGTGCATGCTATCGCCTCCTTCAAAAACATCAACGCAAGTGCAAGCGACGCGGTCAAATAAATTTCCTACCTTGTCAAAAAGGAGAACAGTTCAGCACACTAAAGTCGTGCAGAAAATCTTATCGGTGATTTGAGCACCGGTACCAATTCAACGCTGTTTGGCAGGTTAATATTGAATTGGTCTCAAAAGAAAATTCACAACACCAAATATTGTTCGTACCCCGGCCCGAGTAGAAATACACGTTACTTGAATTTTTTAAGTGTCTGTGAATACTATAAATTTGACTTGTGTATGGAATGCGATGTCTCACTTAATGCTGCATTGAGTCACTGAAACGATGATGATGTGAAAGCACAAGCCTGATCCAGGCAAAGTGCCGCACAGTCAGAGACTGCACGTGGGCTGAGATACTGTCAGGTTGCCCAGACTTAGACAGACATGGTATGGTATGAAAGCACAAGCCTGATCCAGGCAAAGTGCCGCACAGTCAGAGACTGCACGTGGGCTAAGATACTGTCAGGTTGCCCAGACAGACATGACAAAAGAAATAGACAGAAAATAGAAATGGTAATTAGACTCCAGTGTGTTTCAGCTTGCAGCTTATTACCGGTGGCCACTCAATTTAGCACGATGTTAGCCGCATGGCACAGAAATACTGCACGATTGCACACCCGTGCATATCAACATTACTACCGAACAACTTATTTCGGAGAGAATCGTAGCGTATGCGATTGTAACAGCTAGCTCCTAGAAGGCTGCGGAGACATCGGTTGTCAAATACTTGGAGATGCTGAATGTGCTCTTTACGTAAGGCCCAAGGTTTGCACCCATGCAGTAATACATCCAGAACTGTCGATTAGTAGACTTTACCTTTGAGTAATAGAGACAGTCCATTCTGACGCCAGAAGTGATCTAGGTTGCGGACTGCTACGATCAACTTACAAATGCGTGCCAAGACCTTATCATCTAACGACGCAGAATTATTGATACATCTACCGAAAAACGTAAAACGATCTATAATTTCAAGCGCCTGATTGTCACGTAATAAAGTGCTGTTTGATACGTCAATGTCCTGCAGCAGAACACTGCACTTAGAGGGTGCAAAACGCATTCCAAATGCGAGCACAATACTAGCCAGCTTGTTCAGTATCGCCTGTGCATGTGTCCGAGTGGAAGAGCAGAAATATATCATCAGCCTAGTCCTATTCAAAAAGCTTGTCACCTGGCATTATATGAACTACGAAAGCTGGGGCTCCTTCGCTGCATAATTCCATGATGGCATCAATTACAGAATTGAACAGAAACTGAGAAATCAGACATCCTTGTCGGGGAATTTTGATGAAAGGTCGCTGTAAACCCTAACGCATCCGGGTGTATGAGCATAAAGTATACGCAGTAAGTGAACACCTTTGCACAGCAAGGTGTTAAACAGGACATTTCGATCGACTGAATCAAATGCTCTGTTGAAGTCTTAAAAGATGGCTATTGTCGGCTGTCAATAAGTGTGCCTCAGTTCTAAGATCTATCGAAGAGTAAAAATGTCCTCGACAGCTTCTGCCAGGTCAGAACCCAGCTTGCTGCTCTTGGATCTATGATTTCCTATGCGAGGTTAATCTTCGAAGGCATATGGAGGCTAATAATCTCGAAATGATGAGAGTAAGACTTATCACACGATTATTAGAGCAGGGCCGAGTGGTGCTGGGGACGCCGCTTTGTACCCAAATTCCGAAGAATCTTCATTGAAGCCGACTCATCCTCCAGGAGGAGATAGTCGCACAAAAGAAAAGAAAGAAAGATTAGAGCAGGAGCTTCACACACCTTTTTAAATATCGGTATGATAACCGATTCTCCTCAACCCCGAGGGACGGACTCTGAATACAACACTTCAAGGAGGAGCTCACCTAATGTATTGATTAGGACTACGCCACCTTACTTGAATCAAAACAAGCGGTATGTCATCGGGGGCAGCAGTCTTGAAACGTTCAAGTTCAAGTTGCACAGGGCGGAAGGTGACTAAAAGCGGATGAATACCGTCTGGTCCTGGCGCGGATTGTGTGTCTAACTGTTCCAACAGGAGTCTAACTGTATCTACTTCTACATCAAGATCAGACAGGACCTCACTGTTCTTAGAGAAAAGGGGGGTCACTGTCTTCGAGACAGTACACGGAGGCATATTGCTTAACCATGGCTTCAGCTTTCAAACCATCCTCAGTAATGTCTACTCCATTAGTATCTATCAAATTAGGGATATATGGCG
>JACCGJ010005515.1:0-25639 GCA_013407085.1 Atriophallophorus winterbourni
GCATCATCATCAAAGACAGCAATACACCGGTAGCACGTACCGAATGCTTAACTGCCATACAACCACGAAAAAGTAAAATCCTAAAAGATGGGGAAGGGTGGGACTTAAATTGCTACGGCTTCTATAGAAGAGTAAGCACAAACAAACTGGGGAGAGGTGGCTACACCTCGAATGGAACATACATGCAAACAAGTTTCGTGAACGAGTAGAGCAACATCAGCACGGCAGCTTCCTTGCGGCTTTCACTGTCATGCATCATAACAAGCTTTTCTCGTCACTCCGCTTGACAACATACAAGGTTATGAAAACACTCCAAGAAGATGCTTAGTGCAAGACCGCCATTGAACACGGTTTCGGGACATATCCTGAAGCGTAACTAACCATTGCGATATATGATCGCGGGGACACCAGCTTGGAAGACGCGCTGCGCCTACTTTGGAAAGGTTACTAGTAAGAATTTTTAGCTGCCTATGCCATGTGACGGTTTGGCCACCCCGAGATTTATGCCAATCAGGATGTGGCGTCGCAAAAAGAATCTGTTTCGGAAGTCGGTGGTCCGGCATCCGTAAAACGTGACCCAACCAGCGTAACCTATGCAGGTTGATCTGCTTATCTATATCGACATTACTACCAAACAACTTATTTCGGAGAGCATCGGTGCGCATACGATTGTAACAGCTAACTCCTAGAATGCTGCGGAGACACCGGTTGTCGAATACTTGGAGACGCTGAATGTGTTCTTTACGTAAGGTCCAGGTTTCGCACCCATACAGTAACACAGCCCGAACTGTCGCTGTATAGACTCTACCCTTGAGTAGCAGAGACAGTCCTTTCTGACGCCAGAGGTGACCTAGGTTGCGGAATGCTACGGTCGCTTTAGAAATGCGTGCCGAGACCTCGTTATCTAACGATGCAGAATTATTGATACAACTACCGAGATACGTAAAACGATCCACAATTTTAAGCGCCTGATTGTCAAGTAATAAAGCTTTGTTCGATAAGTCGATGTCCTGCAGAAGAACACTGCACTTAGAGGGCGCAAAACGCATTCCAAATGCGGGCACAATACTAGATAGCTTGTTCAGTATAGCCTGTGCATCTGTGTATGAGTCGAAGAGCAGAACTATGTCATCAGCATAATCCAAGTCGAGAAGCTTGACGCCTGGCATTATGTGAACTCCGAAGGCTGGAGCACCGTCGCTGCATAATTCCATGATAGCATCAATTACGAAATTGAACAAAAACGGAGAAATCGGACATCCTTGTCGGAAGCCACTTGTAGTGTTGAATTTGGGAGAAAGTTCGTTGTAAACCTTAACGCATCCGGATGTATGAGCATAAAGTGCGCGTAGTATGTTGACATACTTATGCGGAACGCCTTTGCACAGCAAGGTCTTAAACAGGACATTTCGATCGACTGAATCAAATGCTCCTTTGAAGTCTAAAAAGATGGCTATTGTCGGCTGTCGACATATGGACGTTAATAATCTCGTAATGATGGGAGTGAGACTTATCCCACGATGATTAGAGCATGAGCTTCGCACACCTTTTTTAAATATAGGTATGATAACCGATTCGCCCCAACTCGGAGTGACGGATTCTGATAACCACACTTCACGGAGCAGATCGCCTAATGTGCTGATTAGGACTTGGCCACCTTCTTTGAACAAGACAGGTGGTATGTCATCGGGGCCAGCAGCTTTGAATCGTTTCATGGATTCGATACATTCTTTAATTTCTAAATCATTAGGGGGATCTACGCTAACAGTCCAAGGATCACACTGCTTCAAATGAGGGAAAGATTCTGTTGCAGGCGACCAGCTGAATTGTTCTTCGAAATGTTCGGCCCAACGTGAGAGGCGCCGATTCTTATTAGTGATAAGAGTACCGTCTATTTCAGCGATAGTCTCACTCACTCCTTTTTCGTAGGCCCAGTCGATCGAATAAGTTGGAAGAGTTTTCGCACGTTACCCGCATTATTTGCTATTTCCATTTCTTCGACCTTATTTAGCCACCACCTTTCTCTGTCTAGTCTTAAGCTCCGTTTAAGTTCATTCCTCACGCGTCTACGCTCTGTGTTGTGTCCAGGACCATGAGGTATTTGCCGTCGCTGGTGAAGAATTTCGATAGAGCGCTGTGAAATCCAGTGGGACTTTTGTGTTGGTTGTGTAGTCTCACAGGCTGTTGTTGCAGCGGCTCGCATAAATCCTGCTATTTTGTTCCACCTTTCATCGGCAGTTGCACACTGAGCAACTGGGAGTGAGTTACACAAGGTGGTCCTATAAATGTCTTGAACTGCAGGCAGAGAGAATTTTTCAACCACAATGCGTTTCCCATTCGAAGGTTTCGTACCGGAGAACTTTAATGAGAACCTACATCGCACAAGAGCATGATCTGAATCTATGCAGGTATTCCAAAAGGAGCGGCAGTCCTCAATGCAACCTCTCCAGCGATATGGTCGATTTGGGCCGAAGGTTGGCTTCCATCCGGCGAGCGCCATGTGGCAATTTGACATCTTTTGTGGCGAAAAGAAGTGCTGCTAATGAATAATCGAGATTGTGCACAGAATTGTATAAACCGTTCACCATTATCTGTGCGTTGGCTTTCGATACCAAACATGCCACCTAATTGTGATTCAGATGTATCTAAGCGACCCAGTCTGGCATTCATATCTCCCGCTAAGACAACAATATCGGAGCTTTTGCACGTCGCAAAAGAGCATAAAGATCGTCGTAGAAGGCGTTTTTCTCGTCGTCGGAATTGGTGTTAGTCGGAGCGTACGTTGCTACAATAAACAAGCATCTCTGATTAGAAGATTTTGAGTTTAGTCTAATATTAGTGGCTAGTCTAACTGCGCACATCCTGCTATTCCAAGGAATCCAATCGATAAGACATGATTCGGCACGTGAATTCAGTACTATACCAACACCCGCCTGTCCTGAAAGGGCAGCTACAGAATCACCAGAGCAGCGCAAAAAGTAGCGAGTTGAAAGGTTTGGGGCAGTAAGTTTAGTAATTATGGACGGATCATATAAGCGCGTTTCCGATAAACAGCAAACATCAATAGATAGACTATCTAAGGTAAGAGCCAGTGCAGCTTGCTGGCCTATTTGTCTCAGAGTCCTGACATTCATGGCTCCGATGTGAGCAGAGGTCCGGAGTTTAAGAAAGTGATCTGTAGATTCGCGAACAGAAAATGTTCCAACATGTTCAGCGCGGTCTTTTCTAAAGCTGGGATTGACAGACGGAGAGTTGTTAAGAGTGGGTGGGAGAGGGGAAGGGTCGGAAACATTTTGAAGAGTAGGGCCAGCAGTAGCTTGTTTTCGCTTACCCGCCCTGATGTATGCAGCAGGTAAGGCGACCCTGTTTATCGTGCGCGATGGCCGATGCACTATGGAGTTGGTTTTCGTAGTAATAGTCATGGTCATGGTTGTATGCGGGCTGGGATACTGCCGGGTCGCCCATGCCTAGACAGGAGAACAATTAGGGTTCTCGACCAAAGCCTTTGGCTAAAAAGCCTGACCCACAAGGCAGCGGGTTAGGTTGAGACCGTGTTCGTCTGACCTCTATCCATTGACCTTCCTGGTATGAGTGACTCTGAAGGTGCTCGGAGAGCACCACCCAGCATAGCTCAATGGGTTATAGAGGTGCACAAACCATCGCACCACGTTAAGGTCCCGCCCAATATAGCTGACGATCCTTGCGGGCTGATCGTGTAGCAGCTCTCCTAAGGAGGCGATAATCAGATGTACCATGCATTCGGGCGTCTCTTGCCCGGGCAGAGAGCTCGATGGTGTTCTGAGATATCCAATCTCGTCGGCGACGAGAGGCCGTGCCTAAGGTTTTTAGTGCTGCAGTCTGAGTAGCGGTCTTCAGTCTGGACCACTGTTGTTCGACTGATGCATCACTCCCGTCCAACCGCTCAGCGATATCGTCAATGAGCTTCTTACGTTGGGCCGGGTTTCCTAAAGCTTCCAAGTTTAAGCGCTTCCTAGGAGTTTTCCTTTGGCGGTTTAGCAGGCGAAGTCGGAGCTTTGCGCGGACAAGTGTGTGATCGGTGCCTGCTGCGTTCCCTGTTTCGGCTCCACGATAGGACCTACAGTCGAGCACCGAAGACATCCAACGTGCGCGAATTAGAACATAATCGATCTGGTTCGCCGTTCTACCATCATTCGAGTACCATGTGACCAAGTGTTTTTTAGGGTGCTGGAATTTAGTGTTACAGACGCATAGGTGATTGTAGGCCGCAAACTCGATCAGTCGATCGCCATTCGCGCAGCGCTGCCCTAGGCCAAATTTTCCCAGGATTCGGTTTGTTGCGGAATCTGCTGATCCTGTACGAGCGTTCCAGTCACCAGCCACAACCAGTACGTCGTTTCCAGCAACTCTATCGACTACGAATTGAAGTTGGTTATAAAAGTCGTCTTTTGTAGTTTGGTCGGCTGATAGGGTTGGGGCATACACCGAAACGACTGTTATATTCAAAGGGTGACCCCTCAGCCGGACCACCGCAATTCTCGGGGATACAGGCATCCATGACATGAGTGCTTGTTTAGCATGGTCGCTGAGCGCTATCGCTACTCCATGCTGACCAGATCCATCCTCGGGCCCACTATAAAAAAGCCAATAATTACGATCGACTCCGGGGACCTTGATCGATTTGGATCCGTGTCCGGGAAGGCGGACCTCGGAGAGACAAGCAACATCTACTTGGTAGTCCAATAAAGAGCGCATCGTGATTGCTTGACTACCAACATCTAGCAGTGTCCGTACGTTCCAGCATCCCAGATAAAATTCCTTACGGATATTTATGGCCCCAGCTAGCTTACTTTTCACCCTAGCCGCTGGGAGAGCCAAGGGCGCGTCGCGTCTCGGGAACGCCGTAGCAGAGAGCTGAGATATACGTTGAGACATCATCATGAAGTTTCTTGGGGATAGTGTACAAGTGATGTCCCCAGCACCACTTGGTGTTTGTTCGAGTACACCTCTCTAGCCTTTGCACAGCCAAGTACAACCTACAAGGCAGCAGGGAGTTGGCAGATAAACGCGCTGTGCGCCAGTTATCTACCTACGGAACTTCTCTCCGGATTTTTCCTCGGGGTTTTCTCCCGAAGCCTTTTCGCAATCGGGTGACCCACAAGGCAGTGGAGGTTTGGAGTCAGGGTTTCCCTTCCCCTAGATGGATTGCCAGTAGCTGACGAGCTCCATCTGCCCGGAGCAAACTGGTTTTAAGGCGCCAGTCACCCGCCTTCGCCCCTTCTCCTGTAAGTAAGAGCAGTTCCGCCGGGCTTGTGAAAGCCACTTGTGCAGGCCAGGAGTTGGACTTGGTTGTCAGAGGCTGTTTAAGACGCACGCCATGTGGGAGCATTTTATAGATAGTAGGTGGCTCAATCCTACTACCACCCCCGGCTGTGACAACCTTTGGAACCTGTCCAAGCGTTGTTTAAAGGTTGAGACTGATTGGGAGTTTACAACGGTTGCCGGCAGTGCGTTCCATACTCGCGTAATTCGAAGCGTTAAAAAATTAATGCGGCAATTTAACCGGCTGGTTTGGTGTGAGAGCTTGAGATTATGTCCACGGTGATTGACAAGAGACAAGATAAACATATTCCTGCATGGATGATTGATTTCAGTAAGTGCACGGAATGTGAAAATCAGATCTCCCCGCAGACGACGGTATTTCAGGGAAAAGAGTTTACATCTTCTCAGACGTTCCTCATATGCTGTACTGGACAAACCTCGAATAAACTTGGTAGCTCTGCGTTGAGGTTGCTCCAGTTGCTGTATATCCTTCTTTAGCCATGGACTCCATGCGCAGACAGAGTATTCCAGCGATGGACGAACATAGGCTGTCAACAAACGTGGCAGGATCTGTGCGTGAAAATGTCCGAAGGCTCGCCTAAGAAATCCTAGATTTCTGTTTGCCGATCCAGCAGCCTTGCAGCAATGACGAGAGCAGCCTAGGTCCCGTTGCATAATGATTCCAAGGTCCATTTCGCTCTCGACATTTTGTAGTTGCTCACCTCCAAAGGTGCACGGAACTGGTGATTTAATTTTCAGTGAAAGAGTATGGCACTAAGATGTATTAAAATTCAGGCGATTTTCAGATGACCACTTGTGTAGCACATCTAGATCGGCCTGCAATTTGTCGTGGTCATCTGATGTCTGCTGATGTCGCCAAAGCTTGATGTCATCCGCGAACATAAGAAATGGTTACTTTATTGTTAACCCGATATCATTGATGAAAATGAGATACAATCGTGGGCCTAGTACGGATCCCTGTGGGACACCACAGGTCGCTGTGAAGCTCTCCGAATGGGATTGCCTGACATGCACACGAAGAGTTCGGTTTTGCAGAAATTTTTTATCCATACCAGAAGGGGGCCACCAATTTTATAAAACTGGAGCTTGTGCAAGAGGATACTATGGTCAACACGGTCAAAGGCTTCGGAAAAGTCGAGGTAAACAACATCTACCCCTAAGCCGGAATCAACTGCTTTGGTCCAGTCATTGCGCGCAAGTATGAGGTTTGTGGTGCATGAACGATGGCTGCGGAACCCGTGTTGTTCTGATGTGAGGAGGTTGTTTGCTTCCAGGTGACTCATTATTGCGTCGTCCAGGATACTCTCCATAATCTTGGAAATAATGGGAAGAAGGGTAATTGGGTGGTAATTGCTCGGCATTGTACGATCACCGGATTTACATATAGGTGTGATAAGTTCATCTTTCCATATATATATATATATATATATATATATATTATATAATATATATATATCCTCAAGCTAAAGGAAAACGTGCCAGTTGGAAAATTGCAAAGGCGGGCGACGAAACGAGTACAAGGATTGAAATCAATTCCTTATGTGGAGAGAGTTCAACGCCTCAACCTCATGTCGCTCAGTATTCGGCGTGTGCGCTACGACCTGCTGCTAACTCGTCGTATATTACTGGGAGCTTATGGTGACGAGCTGCGCGAGTTTTTCCCTCTCGTGACGGACTCAAGAACCCGTGGCCATGCTCTAAAGCTTCAAAAGCGAAGGACACTACGCCTACCACAGGGATTCACGCTCTCAACAAGAATTGTTAACTTGTGGAATGCGCTTCCGGAAGAGGTTATCTCAGCGAGCTCTGAAAACCAATTCAAGCACCTTTTGGATACGGTGTTGCCTGTAATCACGGCGAAGCTGAACAACGCTGGACAGGATTTCTTCAACTGAGATTCTCCTGGACTATGTTGCTGATATAAAGAGATGCGGCTTACAAGGGCTTGACCCCCTGTCGTCTATCAAGAAGAAGAAGAAGGCGAATGCGACTCCTTGGAGAGGGTACAAAAGAGGGGCACTAAGATGGTTTGTGGAATGCGCCAACTCGCGTACGAGAATAAGAGGAGCTTGCTGAAACTCTACTCCCTAGAGCTTCGAAGGGAAAGATATGACCTGCTCCTGACACGCCTTATTCTTCTCGGTCAATATGGAGACGAGTTCCTCCAGTACTTCCGATTAGTAGGTGAATCTAGGACTCGTGGACATGACTTTAATTTGCAGAAGCCTCGAAGGCTGGAGCTGAGTAATGCGAGCACGCTATCCACGCGGGTGGTGAACACTTGGAACTCTCTACCGAAAGGGCTCCTGTCTCTACCATCTGAACAGCTATTCAAAAGCGCGTTGGATCAGCATTTGTTGAGACGGATGGACTTGATCCCCGGAGTGATATAGTGGTGTCCCTCTACTCTCAGGGTTTGCCTTGTCAGCAGAAGTCACCCATGTCTATTACTATGATGGAGCTCAAACGGGATTTTATAACTTCTGCTTTCGATTCAGAAGAAGAAGAAGAAGACTATTGACTATTCAGACGACCTTGAACATTTGAAAAGCTAACTTTAATGTTCAGTTCCATGCTTAATATGATAAAATATTTAGTTCAGTTGAGTTCATTTTGCACAAGACAGTATGCGGCTAACAAGCCGATCAAGCGTCCAGAATTTCCTTCAGTGGAAAGCTGCAGAGAAGCACCCACCACTGCCAGAACGTATATTCTTTTTGTCTATTTGAAATCTTCGCCGATCGCGAAACCAAGAGATTATCCGGGTTGAACTTAGGAAGCACCGCGTTATAGCCGATGATGGAAAGAGAAAAAGCAGTTTCTTTTCACCAGCACGGTGAAAGGTCAGCTGAAGTAGCATTGTGTATAATAAAAATAAAAAACAGAGAACTCTAGCCCTCACTTTATTTACGGGATGAAAGAAAGATGAAAAACCTAAGCTTGTATAGCAATTAAGGAGAGTATTCAGGAAACAACTTACCCCAGTTGCGGTCCAAACCCTGCTTAAAACTAGACACACGGTACTGCAGGATATAAGTTCTTCTGGAAGAATGTTCCAGAAGTTTACAACCCTAAGGCTGAAAAAGTGTTTCCTGGAGTCTAGCCGACATCGTTTCTTAGCAATTTTAAGTGAGTGGCCCCGGGTGCCCAGCTCGGGACTTAAGGTAAAGAAGTCGTTCATTTGCACGCCACTCAAACCCTTCAAGGTCTTAAAGGTTTCTATTAAGTCACCTCTTAAACGACGGCGCCTAAGGGAGAAAAGATCGAGAGACATTAGGCGCACAGCGTACGGTTTCCCTCGCTGACCTTCAATCATGCGAGTTGCGAGGCGCTGTACGCTTTCAAGTCGAAGGATGTCCTTTTTGTAGTAAGGACACCACGCCTGAATACAGTATTCAAGATGCGGCGGAACTAATGCCTTGTACAGTGCCAGGAATACATCGGGTCTTCTGCTCGATAGCACTGATTTCAGTCGAAAAAGTACCTTGCGTGCACGCTGAGCCGCAGCGGCACATTGGTCCTCCCATTTGAAGTCAGCCCTAACCAGTACACCCAAATCCTTAACACACTGTGTGGCGTTAACACTGAGGGAATTCCCCGCTACCTGGACCGAAATCTTATCAACTAGTGTTGACAAGAGTTGGCTCTTATTTAGGTTCAGTGGGAGATCCCACTGGTATGACCAGTTTATGACCCGCTCAAGGTCGTGCATCAAGGTATCGTCATCCGTTGATCCGATGAATTTCACATCATCCGCGAAAATGAAGCATGGGCACTTCAATTCAGAGGACAAGTCATCGATGAAAATCAGGAATAGAAGAGGACCAAGTACCGAACCTTGGGGTACACCACTGATCACGTCGGTTTCATTCGACAGCGTAGATCCTACCCTAACTCGGAATGTCCTACCTGTTAGGAAGGCCTTTATCCAAGCAAGTAGACTACCTCGAATGCCTTTTGCTGCTAGCTTAATCTATAGAAGGCGGTGGTTTACGGAATCAAAAGCCTTGCTGAAGTCTAGGTAGAGGGCTTCGACAGGCTTCCCTTCATCCATCCTTTTAGTGGCAGTATTGAGAAAACTAAGAAGGTTTGTCAGGCAGGATCTACCCTCAAGAAATCCATGCTGAGTTACACTCAGTAGAGAATGCCGACAAAGATGCTGACAGATTTATCACGCGGCAGTTTTTCCATTACTTTCGAGACGATGCTGGTCAGGCTGACCGGTCTATAGTTACCAACAGTTGACCTGCAACCGCCTTTGTGTATTGGCACGACTATGGCTTCCCTCCACTTACTGGAAACAACTCCTAGTTGCAGGCATGAATTAAAGAGCTGGCAAAACGGTTCGGCAAGCACTGAGGCAAGATTTTTAAGCATAATTGAGTAGATGCCGTCCGGTCCCTCAGATTTGTTGACCCGAACATGGATAAGTGCGTCAAAAACCTCAGCCTCATTGAAGGACAACTCATCTAATACATGGACAAAAGGTGTCAGGTTGAGCAGACCTGACGGTGCGTTTGAAGAATTATCCCGTCGTTGAACGCTACTGAAAAACCCTGAGAAGGCAGTCGCCTTAGACAGGTCGGTATCGGCAACTTTTCCGTCCTCCAGTTTCAAATCCCCTATGTTTTCCCTAGTTTTTCCTTCTGACTGTGCGTAGCTATAAAACCTTTTCGGGTTGGATTTAGCATCCCTAGCTAGAGATAACTCAAAATCCTGTTTGAGCACACGTTGTAATTTAACACAGGCTTTCCGAGCGGTTTTGTAGCGGGCCCAAGAACCAGAAGTAAGGGATAGCTTATATTGCCGCCATAGACGATCCCGTTTACGGGTAGACCTACGGACTCGAGGAGACCACCAGGGTGGCCTTCGATGCCTTCTCACACACTGCAGCGGAGCGTGCTTGTCTTGTAACTCGTTTAGATACTTAGAAATTCTCTCCTAGTTTTCACTTACATTTGATCGTCAGATAACTGAAGGGAAGATTTTGAATTCTGCAAGAGTAAACCCCAGTCTACAAGCCTTAAATTGCGTCTAGGACAAGAGAAAGGTTTGCGAAAACGCAATATCGCTTCGAAGCATATCATTACATGATCACTTTTGCCGAGCGGCGGTAGGTACTTTAAATGACAATTGGCTTCTAGCTGGGACGACAATACCAAGTCGAGAGTGGATGAATTGCATCCATGGTGAAACCTTGTAGGATCATTGACATGCTGGTGCAGCGCATGATTATGGAGCCATTCGAGAAAGGTTTCCGATTGCTGGGTGACTAGACCAGTGGGGACAGGCCAATATATGTCTGGGAGGTTGAAATCACCCATCACGAATCACGAAATCACCTCATCGCGGCGGTAGGTACTTTAGATGACTAATGGCTTCTAGTTGGGACGACAATACCAAGTCAAGAGTGGATGGAGTGCATCTATGGCGAAACCATGTAGGATCATTGACATGCTGGTGCAGCGCATGATTATGGAGCCATTCGAGAAAGGTGTCAGATTGCTGGGTGACTAGACCAGTGGGGACAGGCCAATCTATGTCTGGAAGGTTGAAATCACCCATCACCCATCACGAATCGCTTCGCTGCAAACAATTATCTGACCATGCGTTGGTTGACTTTGAAGTTCTTTGGTGCCAAATGTCACTCAAGCAAGACAGTCTTCTCCTGATTGCAGTTGTTTATAGATCTCCCAGTAATACCCTACTGCTCGATTTCTCCCTTTTGTCATCACTTCGACATGCTTTAAATAAACGATTCTCCCACATACTGATAATGGGCGACTTTAACTGTCCCAGCCTTTATGGCGAACATGCCTCCCACCCATTCGCCACCGCGTTGTCCGAAATATTGGCAACCTATCCATTATACAATCATGTTCACGAAGCTACTCGGTTTCGGGGCACAAATACACCATCCCTTCTGGACCTCATCATCACCAACGAAGAGTTAATGATTGAACAACTTTCGTCTAACCCTCCCTTGGGCAACAGCGATCATGTTGTCTTGACATTCACCTTTGTCTCTTTCATGGATTACTTCAACGAACCCTGTCCTAAAAGCCGCTGGATTACTGATCTAGGCTTGTTCCACCAACTCGTCGTAGCCAATTCATGGGATTTCTTAATGATTGACCAGATCGATTTTGCATGGACCACGTTTTTAACTCAGTGGCACGCGCTGTAACGTCTTGCGAGCCACGGAAAGCCCCTCCGTCGGAAGAACCCCAGGTCATTCCTTCGAAGCCGAACACTCAAAGCCATAGCACAGCAAAACTTGGCATGGCAGTGTTACCGGACAGGACGAAGTCCAACTGACCGGGAAATATATAAGTCATTGCGAAATCGTTGCACATCTCTCAGCCGCCAAGACAAATGCCAGTATGAAATGCACATCTGTAACAAGTTCTTGGATAACCCAAAAAGCTTGTTCCAATTTGTGAATCAAAGACAGGTAGTTAAAGTTGGAATTCCATCCCTAGTCAGCGCAAACGGTCCCATTTCAACAGCCTCAGAAGCTGCAAACCTGTTGTCTGAACACTACGCCCCAATTTTCAACCCTATTTATTCTACAAACTCCTCCCATTTTTTTCTCCCTCACATGACGTACAGGAAATGCCGGAAATAATGTTTACCCCTGATGCGGTCCACAAGAAGATTTCATGTCTACGACAATACTCTTCACCAGGACTCGACGGCATCCACTCTAGGATCCTGAAAGTAGCCGCATTGCACATATCTAATCTACTTGCCACGTATTTCCAACGTTGTATGGACTCCGCCAATTTCCCTCAAACTTGGAAAGAAGGTGTTATCACGCCTATCTTCAAAGGCGGTATCCGGTCGGAACCCACAAATTATCGCCCCATTGTGCTGTTGTCAGTCATTTCTAATGTCATGGAGAGCATAATCTCTGACCACCTTGTTTCGCATCTGGAAACAAATCGACTTTTAATCACACAACAACACGGCTTTCGCGCCAACCGTTCATGCACTTCCAACTTGCTTCTCGCACGGGATGCCTGGACGAAATCTGTGGACGAAGGCATTGGTGTTGATGCAATATTTTCTGGATTTCGCCAAGGCATTCGACCGCGTCGACCACGGCATTCTTTTACTTAAACTCGCTGCCTGCGGCGTTGGGTCATTCTTATTGTCAAGGATGAAGTATTTTCTTCGCGACCGCTTCCTCTGTGTTCGTGTGCGTGATTGCTATTCTGCCCGCTTCACAATCAAGTGCGGTCTGCTACAAGGTTCCGTTCTTGGTCTCCAACTATTCATCATTTTCATCAATGAACAGAACATTGAATCACCCTTCCTCACCCTTCCTATTTGCAGACGATGTCAAAATCTTGCGCTCACTCAAATCGCCAAGAGATTCACACGTCCTACAAGATGACTTAGATCGTTTACACAGCTGGTCTTCAAAAAATCATCTCATATTTAACACCTCCAAGTGTAGCGTTCTCCACATCCGACACTCAGATCCGGTCGCTTACAGTTTGGGCTCAACAGTGCTTCAGAGTGTTCGACAAGAAAAGGATCTCGGCATCATCATCCAGCACGATCTCGGTTGCACCACGCAATGCGAACGAGCCGCAGCGGTAGCCAATCGCAACACTGGCTTACTTCGCCGCGCTTTAGGCAGGTTTGACCGGTTTCTCTTCCCGACAATGCTGAATGTCTACATCCGTCCACACTTGGAATACGCAGTACAGGCTTGGCATCCTTGGCTATGCAAAGACATGTCCCTTCTCGAAAAAGCCCAGAGACGTGCGACAAAGCTTGTCCGTGGTATGCATAACATGTCTTACGAGGAAAGGTTACGCAGTTTAGATATATTCTCCGTTACCTACCGTCTTCACCGCGGTGATTTGTTACTTACCCACCGGATCTTGACTGACCCCTCCCATCCATGCAACTCCCTATTCGTTCCCTCTCCTAACTCCGAGGACACTCAAACTGTTACATTAACAGAGCAGGCTTGAATGTCGACACAGCTTTTTCTCTGTGAGAGTATGCAGTCAGTGGAACACTCTTCCAGGCACGCTTTTTGAGGTCGCTTCTCTCGGTTCATTCAAAGGTCTCCTCGATTCTCACCTCCATGAAATCTCCCACTCCCAAGACACAAGTACCCCGTAAACACTATTTTCATTTTTTTTAACAAACCCTACCGCATTTTTTCCCAAACTCACTAGCTCGTGGCAACGGTAAGTTCTCTTTCTGTGCCATTTGCATTTTCGTCACAACCCCGCTAACTCTTTGCCAGTTTCATTGCTCTTCCAGATCCCAGTATCGGAAGTCCGTATACACGCAGTTTCAACTGACCCTGTTCCGGAGGATGTGGTGGGTAGCTGTGTCCCGGGTTGACGCCCTACCTGTCCAAATGCCACAAAAATCCATTGATGGTGCAGGCTAAACGCGAATGAGGCCCGCTATAAGGCCTTGGAAACTCAAACATATCTCTCTTTGTTTTTTAGACCCACCACTCAATCTACCCTGCGGTTTGTACAAGCTCTTAGCTTTTTATAAAGTCATAAACTATTGTACTATTGTACTATTGTAATACACAATCAACTTAGTTGTTCTTAAATCGTCTTTTCACAAAGAATTTGTTTGTTCTATTTCGGTAGAGCTTTCGTGAAGGGACTCTACTTCATGTGGCTTCCTTTATTTCCAGATTCTTATCCGTACTTGAATAGTTGGTGTGTTCCATCTTTGGAACGCACTAATATCTCTCCTCACCTATTGGTGAAAGGAGTTTGTCTGTTTTATCCCATACAAATCTCATGTTAGAAGACATTTGTGAAGATATTGTTTGAAGTGGTGGTCGCTCTTCTGTAGCATGCCGCCAAGAGAAATCTTGACGCTCGATTGGCTGGTTATTTACTTACTGTCCTGTACAAACTGATATGAATTGAACTGAACTAAATAAAATCATGTAAGCATGTAAATGAAAATTCTTATTAAAGAATGACCATAATTTTTTAAACACCCGGAATCCATTATTAAAAATCTGAGTTGAGTGATACTATACTTTTGAAAGATAATCTGCATATTAACTCCCACTCGATTTTGTTTTAACGCGCAAATCGTATATCGAAAACTTCTAAAAAGCGCGACCGCGAAAATTGCATTTATTTCTCACAGCTGTTCCATGTTTGGTGTGCAATCACGTTAGACAAAATGCCTGTCAGACGTTACAGTGATCCGGTTTTCCTCCAATATATTTGGAATGCGTTAGAAAATTCAACCAATGTACAAGATGGAACTGCATTTGATTCAATTTTGTGCACGATTCAATCTACCTATGATTCAAAATGCAATTCGGCGAGGCTTCGCCACGAACTGACGAATGCGGTTAATGATAACTGTGTGATGAAAATTGGTGAAAATTTCTCTTTAGTTCCCAATTTTGATCGGATTCAAAAGGATAACAGTGACTGGTAATTGCATTTATCGTCATTTTGTTGGTTTTCATTTTGCTTCCTATAATTTAAGTATCTAACGCCTGTTTAACTGATTAAATTCGATTTGATTTCAACCAATTTTGATACATCTCTCTGTATTGACAATTAATAAACTTTCATCTTAATCTTCTTGAAATTTGAGTTTTTTATTAAGTTTTTTAAACGAAGTGCGATTAAATTATTTAAAATAAGCTTATGCTCTTTGCATTGCTTCCCTGTTGTCGTTTTGGATCTCGTTAGTGATTTTTATAGATCATCGCAGGAGCACCGTGATTCACGATTATCGTTTTGTAAAACTGCAGCACTGGTCGTCAGCCTATAATAAATTCTAACCCCTTCTCACAGAGGTTTGAGCCAATGCGTTAATTGCTTAAAGTTTGCTATCCTCTACGGAATATCCCCTCATACGTTTTCTCGAAACATCGTGACCAGGTCAAATGATGAGCGCTTTCTTGTTCTGTGCATTTTCAGATTTCTGCATTACTTTTTTTAAGTAATTCGACTACGCTGCGATCAATTTTCGCTGTTATAATGTTGTAGATTGCATGCCTAGTGGGAATACCATTTCAGATCACTTGGAGCTTCATTTTGACGCCATTTATGAAATGCAAAAGCTTTAATCGTGCCTTCGAAAACTAATGTACGTATGCTAACTCCCTAGTAATAATTGACCAGCATCTTACTTACTTATTTACCTCCGCATTTGGTCATGTCTGGACATAGGCCGCCACGATTCTGGGCGATTACCAGCTGTCCCGACGTCTTGCCCATCTGCTTGGCATCTGCATCCAGATTTCAACACCAGGTATTTCTAAACCGCCCTCTCATCCTCGTCCCTTGGTGGTTTCTGGTGAGGGATTGTCTGGTGATGTTTGCGATGTTGGGTGTGTGAGGGAAGAGCTAGAGCGTCGAAGAAGAGTAGATCGTTCAACTGCTTCCAAAGTGTCCACTTGATGCCGTTACGCTTCTAGACTGTCTGTATCTTCATGATGGAGTTTATCGCCGACTGGAACAGGAACGGGGAGAGTTAGCAGCCTTGCCTCACTCCGGTTCTCTCTTCGAAGGTGTCAGCGGGTTGTCTGCCATGCATAATTATGCAGGCCACCCTTTCATATGACTTCCTGATTAGGTTGGTGATCTTTGCGGTACTCCGTAGTGACTCCGTAGTCCCTAGAGTGTCAGTATGTCGACGCTGTCAAACGCTTTCTCGTAGTCAATAAAGTTGATGTAGAGAGACGATCTGGTGAACAAAGTCGCCTTGTGTATCCTCCTGTGGCAAAAAACACTTCCTCCGATGACCAGATTGCTTGCGGTAAATAGGTCCGCGAATCTCTCCCAGTTGAAGTCACCCATTACAATGACGATGTCCCTCTTTAGTCTGTCTTGTATGGTGGTTGACAGCCTGTTGTAAAAATCCTCTTTCTCTTCACTGTCGTTCGTCGGTGCATAGCACTGGATTATATCCATGTTGGTCATCCTTGTATAGAAGGAGGCTGCCATGGTCCGTGCACTTCCCACCCAATGAGCGCTTTCCATGCCGAGTTGGAAAGCATCAAGGTCACTCCCTGGGTGTGTGAGGCATCTTGCTCGTGTCCCGAGTATGTTATCGTAAAGTATGAAAGCACAAGCCTGATCCAGGCAAAGTGCCGCACAGTCAGAGACTGCACGTGGGCTACGATACTGTCAGGTTGCCCAGGCCTAGACAGATATGAGGAAGAAAAAAGAACCGGAAAAAACAGGAAATGGTAGTGAGACTCCAGCCTGTTTCAGCATGCAGCTCACTACTTCTGGCCAATCAATTTAGCACGATGTCAGCCGCACAGCACATAAATACTGCATGATTGCACATCCGTGCACACCTGAAAAAACTAGATTCAACGCACAAATCAGACGTCTTCAACCCTTTTCCTGTCATTAAAAGTAGTTCCAAATGTCGCGTGGAAGCTACTCGTGCAGGCCGGGGCTATACTTGGCTTTCAGAGGGTACCGTTTTGTGGGAAGTATCTCCAATGTATTTGTGCAACTTTCATTAAATATCAGTAATTCTAATAAAGGTCTTTGTACACTTAGTCGTATCATTAAGAATACCCCACACAGCAAGCAGGTTTTCAGCTAGGATGTAGATGAACAGACCTACGTCAGGTGCTAACTCAACAAACTTATGCTAAGGAATCGCTCTCGATTCGAGTGGTCAGCATACCATATAGAGTTTCATCGAAATGTTCGGCTATTTCAAAAGGCTTGCATAACCACTCGATATGGTGAAACAATAGTCTCCATTTTCTTTCATTTTCAATACTGATGCCCTCCTCTGAATGGCTTCACTATTTTCTATGGTTGTGTAGAATTACTTCTAATTATATGGATTTGCAGATGATGTTAACCCGCTGAGTGTTAACCACGCAGTGTCTTCACTCTCAAGTTAACTTACAAACCTAAGTCTCATTGTTATCAGGAAGCACGGCCTATCACTAGTCAGCATATCAAGAAAACAATCATAGTTGCTTGTGAATAGATTAATATTCAATCACCTAGACCTTAGTCATGGTTACCCTGGAAGACGCCTCCCGGAGTCTTTTGTTTAAACGCCATTACTTAGTAAACAGTGGGTTTGCAATTGTGTCTTTGGCTGTGTACTCGGTCGTTTCTACTGTTGGCGGCTTGACTAGTGTTCGCGTGTCGACTCTCATTACTGTGTACTGTGCTTTGTGCGGTGTGCCTAACATGGTTCTAAATTGATTGGCAACCGATAGTATGCTGTATAGTGCAGCACGCTGGAGTCTCACTACCATTTCTATTTTGTTTGTCATATCTGTCTAGGTCTAGGCAAGCTAACAGTGTCTTGACCCACGTACACTCCATGACTGCAACACTGCCTGGGTCAGGCTTGTGCTTTCATACATGCATACAAACATCTGCGTAGGAATTGGCAACCTGACATAATATCAGTCCACATGCGGTTCACGGCTGTGTGGCACTTTGCCTGGATCAGTCCTTTTTTACTTCGTGCCTGCATACGTACCTCATTCCCGTATATCTATATTTAATCATTATTTTCCGGGAAAGCTTGCTATAATGCACGCCAAAGATAGCCGCAAGTAACCTGTCATGATGGTGTCCCAACCTTTCACGTTTATTTAGCATTTTATTGTTGGTGGTTGTCTGACAGTTACCAATTCGGAGTTTAATGTTGTCCTTGATAATAATGACGATGGACTTCCCGTTGAGGACACTGACTCGCGTCTGCTCGAAACAAACTTGTTTGAAGGCCACAGACATTCATTTTGTCTGGGATCTTGTTTGTAAATTTTTATGAGACATGCCCACTAACGTGCCGGCAATGACAAGTATGATTTCAGTATCCGTTTGGAACATATATAGCTTGTGCTTATGTTGTCTTTGAAGCGTAATGTAGGGTTCTATGGTTCAGTTTTAAAAAGTATTCAACATGCTCGTTTAACACACCAGTAATGAGAGGTTCATAAATTTACAACACCGGTTGTATAGTCACAGCTATTAATGTATTACGCCAGTTTATCAATTGACCACCGGTAGTGAGCTGCATTCTGAAACAGGCTGGAGTCTCACTACCATTTCCTGTTCTTTTTTCTTTCTCATATCTGTCTAGGCCTGGGCAACCTGACAGTATCTTAGCCCACGTGCATTCTCTGATATTGTGACACTGCCTGGATCAGGCTTGTGCTTCCATACATACCAGTTTATCAACACCAACATTTATATAGGCCGATTAGTGCTTAGCATGGCAACAACTATGTTTCATCAAAATGCCTATGGATGAACTTCATTCTCAAAATTTACGCTGGTTTTTATCTGGACACTTTAATACATACCACGTTTTACAGAATAAATTTATTACTAGCATAGTTCGTTTGTAAGCTGTTGCTTTTTAGTCGTTGTAAATTATGCACCCTTATCCAAACTTGTTACAGGTACTGCTACGAATGTCATGGAGCCGGATTGGTTGTCTCCTGTCCTACCTGTTTTCGCGTCTATCATTCTGAATGCATTTATTCGGCTATTGAATCTCAATGGTCATGTCGCCTTCCTTCCGAAGACCCAACAGTCGGTTCAGATGCCCAACCGGAAAAAGACGGTCCCCCTAAACATCCCTGCCCCGTTTGTAAACGATTGCAACGTGCCTCGACATTTTCCGAACAAAATGTATCCTTCAGCGATTTACACAAAATCTTTCAAGCAGCTTTTGATGGGATACGCCATCGCATTAATTGGAAGACGTTGCAAAAAGTCGGTTACCTTTATGAACCACACAGAAACGAATATTTGGTATTCGAACAGATCAATACTCGCATGATCGGTGACCGCCTACGTTGTGACCCACAATCAACTTATGGTTATCGCAATCGTACTACGTTCCTTGTTGACTTGGATAATCTTGTCCACAATACCGCCGTATTTTACGGGACCAAACATGCAATAAGCAATATGGCTCGACAAATACGGTCCCATCTCCGCCGAGCGATGCGTGCCGATTGATTGTTACGAAACCATCTAGTCTTTCAGCGGTTGCGCGTGTTACATCTGCCTGTCGCCAATCTCGTCTACTCTGGTTCCAGCACAACGGGTGGTCTTTCCGTCCATGCAAAATGCTCTACGAAAGTGCCGACGGTTACGAAGTCATTTGTTTCGGTGGACGTCACGAGAATTCGTCCCGCGGGCACGTGCCTTTGACATGACATTCACAGCTCCCGATCTAGGTCTTCGAATGACACCGTCGTTGAAAAAAGCGCTAGATGAAGCAGAAGAATACAAGGCAAACCAAAATGCATATGATCGTAAACTCCCGTTACCATCTATCAACGGCTTTAAGCATGAGAATGAATCTTGCAAGCATTCCAAAAGAAAACAACAGTCCTCGGACTCTGTTTCTACGAAACGGAGTGTACTCTCTAAGCGCAAACCAGGTCCCAAATACACGAAAGCGTTTGGCTGTTCAGATTCTGAAAGTGTCGCCTCTTATGCAGGTAGTGCGAAGCGTCGTAGTTCCGTGAGCTCTAACAACTCTCTACCGGCTAAGCGCTCGAAGATCCAGAACAACTTCGTACAAAAGGTTTGCAGTGACCAAAGCGGTGAGTACACTATACACTGTCGTTATTTATGTCGTACATAAATAATTGGTGATTTGTGACACTCATTACAGTCGCCATGTAACCCTTGTTTCTGTTTTCCTCTTCTCCCCTTGTGTACTATACATACTGGGTTAGTTACAACTTGATTTGAGTGTTAATAATAATTTTCACTCGAGAACTCACCGTCTAGCCAAGCAACCAGGGTTATCTTAGTATGTATGTATGAAAGCACAAGCCTAATCCAGGCAAAGTGCCGTACAGTCAGAGACTGCACATGGGCTAAGATACTGTCAGGTTGCCCAGGCCTAGACAGATATGAGAAAGAAAATGGAAATGGTAGTGAGACTCCAGCTTATTTCAGCATGCAGCTCACTACCTCTGGCCAATCAATTTAGCACGGTGTTAGCCGCACAGCACATAAGTACTGCAGGATTGCACATGCGTGCAGTGAAGCTGTATAGCACTAATTTAGTGTGTGCTTCTTATTCCATCTACGTTTTCCATGGTTACAATAAGACGCCACTTTGTTGGGTTTCTGACTACTCGGTGTAGTCGACAGTTTTTGCCTAGCCGTATATTTCGACTCTCATGCTTACAATTACAATTTTAATGCTAGTTTTCTGTTCTTTGATCCCTCACAGCAATTTCTTCGCTCTCTTCTTCGAGCGATCTGGATAGTGATGATGGGGATGTTCCACCATCGGGGATCCAGCCCGCTTCACCAAACAAAAATCACCGTGGTAGAAAGCGTCAATCGATCCCCGCAAAATCAGGTTTGTTAGAAAACGCTGCCCGTACTTGTCGCAATCTGTTGTCAACACCCTCTTCACTCGCGAGTACATCCTCCACCAACACATCGTCACATACCAATTCGAAGCCGATTATTCGAATTAAACCACTACCAGTTCGTCCTTCAGATGATCGGAAACCGTCCACAGCTGCACTGGAATCCCAAGCAAAACCGAGAGCTGTTTCCTCCGATAATCCTGGTCTCACCTGTGGTTCTACCACTGTCCCCTCCCATGAGGACTCTTCACGCTCCCATTCTATTCCTAACAACTCCAAAAGAATGAATCTTGTGTCCCTCAAGTCTCATTCCAAATCCCAGCCGCGTGCTACGGATTCCCTTCCTGCCGAACCTGGTTCCTGCGATAAAACCAACAAACGGAATAAACGTGTTCCGTCTCACCGTGTTTCCCATTTGTCGGAATCGTCATCATCATCATCAGATGACGACGAGGATTCGGATTCGTCTTTCACCTCCTCTGTTTCATCCGACTCTTCCGTGTCCTCTGTGCTGTCATCCAGTTCGGTCTCTTCTGATTCAACCATTCCTTCGCTCCATACACATCGTGTGCCTGTGCCCCCGAACTCGACAGCTGCATCTTTCGATGCTCATAAACCGTCCACAAATGGTCGTGAACCTGTTTCCGTCAACAAGAGCATGGCTAAGGTGTTGTCAGCTCCCGAGAAGATCACCGACGTCGCAACTCCGGCGAAGCCAGCCTCGAAGTCTGTTTTGCGATTCAAGCAGCTTTCCGAGGGAAAATGTAATCCAGACGAGGCTAAGAATGGGAACAACAAAAATTCATTGAAAATTAAGGTTTATCCAGCAAAAGTAAGTTACATTTACTTAATTTCTTACATCGTGCAATGTCTTGTTGATGATCGTTTGGGCTTTTAGAGAGGTGCTTGTATTATGGCCACTGCTTTTCATTAATTACAGCACAATTGGTTCTCGAAAGTATGCACACTCGGCTTCGACATGATTCGACATTTAGCAAAGCTAATCGGTCTATCCAGGCAACCCGTAGGCAAGTGTCAGGTCAAAATCAGTCCTTATGGCCTTGTTGTCCACGGTATATAAACAATCCCAGTTCTAGTGTTCAACTCTGTGTAGCCCGATGTGAGGTTACTAAATTCCTACTTTCCCCTTCAATAAACTCAACTCCAGTTTTCTCAACCCATAAGCTAATCAGTAACCCCGAATAAGGTACTTCCTTCTCATCACAACAACTACCCATCTTCATTATTCCCAACAAGCAAGCAACCTATGCGCTAAATCAATAAGTTGTTACTTTCTATCGTTGTGCCATTTGTGGCGTTCATTTGATCAATCGGTGCTCGCACGCCTGTTTGCGACCATTGTGTGTGTGATACCGAGTTATCCCAGCCAGCTATTTACCATTCGTGTGCGCGCCCAGTCACACCCGTATGCAAAGACAAACTTTCGAATCACACACTTGTTCTACGCGTGTTGTTTGTTTTTAAGCTACCCCAGATGTACGCACGTACACACCCACACACACCCGCGTGTGTGGTTTCTCGTGGTTGCCTTAATTTTCAGCTGTCCGTAACCTCGTTCATGTTGTCCCCGTGATTCGCTCGCGTTGAGACCACCAATTTGCCCGGCTGCATTCGAGAGTAATCATCACAAGAGACAATGTCTTGTCTTGTCTGTTTGCTTGCTTGCTTGTTTAGCAATCACGGCCACTATGTGATATGTCTAACCACACACTAGCTTATGTTAACCACCACTTGCGTGCACGCGCGATTGTTTGTTGCGAAAAACTTGCCATGCCACACCAGCTGACCATCACGTCTGTGCGCAAGCGCGGCCGAAAACGTGGTGTTGCAGACAGTGCGATGGGCGGATTGTTTGTCGCAAACTTCTTAACTCTTTCAATTGTCAGTGTCTCTAATCTACTGCTGCTGCTGCTGTTGTTGTCTGCAGACTAGCGTCGTCATTAACCCCGGTGTTGTTTCGGCACCTGCATATTATGCTTTGTTTTCGTTCACGCGGCTGTCTGTCATGGTTCCGCGCTGCCGTTCGTGGGTTGTGGACCGTTTTGTCCTGCATTCGGTTATTGATTGCTAGATATTATTGCTCGATAAATCAAGCAAGTAGCATCATGTGACTAATTCCTCGTGACGAAACGTTCTGGTAAATGATTGCGTCTGGTTTCGAGGCACCGGACCTACCACATTTTGATTTTCGTTTAGCTGAATCGTGTTCTTCCTACAAATAATACAATTAAATGTGATCTGTGTGTGTGAATTAGCTCTTTCATTATCCGTAATGTGTTTTCACAATAATTGGGGAACACCACTATCGATGTGAACCTGTATCTATGCACGGATGTGCAATCGTGCAGTACTTTGTGCTGTGCGGCTAACACCATGCTAAATTGATTGGCCAGAGGTAGTGAGCTGCATGCTGAAACAGGCTGGAGTCTCACTATCATTTCCTGTTCTTTATCTTCCTCATATCTGTCTAGGCCTGGGCATGCTGACAGTATCTTAGCCCACGTGCAGTCCTTGGCTGTGCGGCACTTTGTCTGGATCAGGCTTGTGATTTCATGCATACATACACACATCTATCCTAGGCTAATTTTCACGGATTAGTAATTTGTTCCTACTTCTCCACCGACAAACATACTTCCGTTCATTACAGCACGACCCGCATGTGACGCGAACCGCTGTATCTTCTATATCCCCACCCGTGTCTACATGTGTCTCAAAACCATTGAACAAAATATCCGCTACCATTCGTTTGCCAACCTCCACCTCCAATGGTTCTCACACTCCTCAATTACCGGGATCTGTTCAACCCAGACCCACACCACCGTTCTCGAGTTCCTGTTCTTCTTCCTGGCATTCCTCGGTCTCTCCAGCCGCCTTGTCGACAACATCAGGACTGGGTTCCAGCCTGAGCGACCCCAAGTCGGTAGACGCATCGCCCGGAGAGGTCGCTGCTTTGCTCGGGAACGCTTCGTTCCCTAGTCAATTGACCAGCGGACAGTCCGCCCCAGTCACCGCAGATCACACTCTTTCCAAGGCTGCTGAAGTAAGTGTGAACGATCGGCTCCGGAATAATGTTTGAATGAATTGTCTGCCGAATGCGTTACCACTCAACTTTTTGATGCTGTAAATTGTTCTCCTGTGATTCAATTACTGCTTCCTCTAAATGAGGATAAATGAGGACGAACTAAATATATAGTTATAGCGTTATAGTTTGAGGCTACGATTGCATTATCGCGAACAACACTACTCTGGTAACCAGTACGGAAGGTCGTACGTGCATGTCATGATAAAATCCTGTGAAGGACGGGCTCGAAAAACCACTGAACCTTCAGAAAATTGAGCATAGACGCCAGCATATGATGCCTACACCCCGAGTCAAACAAACTTACAATATCGGGTTTACAATGCGTTGTTGTCCTTGTTGTGTTTGATTCCTAGTTTTTTGCATGTTGTTTTCGCTGCTTCGTACTTTACTTTTGTGCGACTATCTCCTCCTGGAGGAGGATCTGGCTTTAATGAAGGGTCTTGGGAATTTGGGTACAAAGCGGCGTCCCCAGCACCACTCGGCGTTTGTTCGAGTCAGCTTCTCTAGCCTTTGCACAACCAAGTGCGACCTGCAAGGCAGCAGGGACTTGCCAGAAAAAAGTGGTGTGCACCAACTAACCGTCTACGAGACTCTGCTCCAGATTTTTCCTCAGGGTTTTCTCCCGAAGCCTTTACCTCGATCAGGTATCCCGCAAGGCAGCCGAAATTTAAAATCAGAACTTTCTTTCCCTTAGATGAAATTCTCTCCCAGGCTAACGATTTTTATCTGCCGAAGCTAACGGGTTTTCAGGCGCCAGTCACTCGCCCCTTCTTCTTTTGATAGAACAGTTCCGCCTGGCCAGAAGCTGGACTTGGTTGTCAGGGGCTATTTGAGACGCGTGCCATATGGGAGCTTATCCCCACTGCCACCCCGGCTATGACATCCTTTGAAACAGCTGCTTTTTACCTCGGATCAGGAAGTATCTTGTCCTCCCGCATTTGCGCTCATTTTCGAACTAGCCTTCTTTCATTTAGACCTCCCAAATTCCCCACATACCCGTTTCAGCACCGGATTGATTGAATCTGGGTAACGGTCAGTCTTAGCGCAATATTCGAACCTGAGGTCTCTTCTGTCCACTTAGCAATTGCATTGTTTTCTGTGTTATTGCGTCACACTTAAGTTGATTTTTCTTGGATATCACCTTTCTCTTTCTTTGTGTGAATTCTTGTCGTGTTTCGCCATCAACGAGATAACTCTCTGATGGTCTGCGGGAGGTTGCCGATTGTGTCTCCTTCCCCCCATTTACACATCGTAAACAAAACTGATCGTTCCGTTTTCGGTGCCATAACAAGTGTCTGTCTCGTTATTGATGGACGTAAATAAATTTATGGTGGCTTTTCTAACGAGGGTTCGAGCGTCACTGTTGTTTATCGATTGAACTTATGTTTGCTTTGAAAATAACAAACAAATTTTTCGTTATTCATTTGTCGATCGAAGCGAAGCAATACTAGGATAATTTGGTGTTTTATCGGGACACCCATTTTGGTCACACAGCGCTACTGCATTGCTCTAAGATCGCACTTGAAAATGAATTCTCTGAGTTTTGTGCTTCCACAATACCTAACTCGGAGCTATCCTCCTCTTCACGAATGTGCAATTACACAGTGCTTCCATAATGTACAGTTTGACTGTGCGGCCTGATCGTGCTTGTGATTTTGTACGTACTGCGCTGGTCATAGTGTGGTAATTTGATTGCCTGTCATTGCGGACTTCGTATGAAAGCACTAGCCTGATCCAGGCAAACTGCCGCACAGTCAGAGACTGCACATGGGCTAAGATACGGTCTGGTTGCCCGTTACTAGACAGATATGAGGAAGAAATAAGAACAGGAAATGGTAGTGAGACTCCAG
>JACCGJ010005515.1:25659-39315 GCA_013407085.1 Atriophallophorus winterbourni
CCAGAAAGGACTGTCTCTGTTTCTCAAGGGCAGAGTTTATAAATCGACAGTTCGGGCTGTGTTACTGTATGGGTGCGAAACCTGGACCCTACGTAAGGAACACTTTCAGCGTCTCCAAATATTTGAAAACCGATGTCTCCGCAACATTCTAGGGGTTAGCTGTTACAATCGCATACGCACCGATGCTCTCCGAAATAAGTTGTTCGGTAGTAATGTTGATATAGAGAAGCAAATCAACCTGCATAGGTTACGCTGGTTGGGTCACGTTTTACGGATGCCGGACCACCGACTTCCGAAACAGATTCTTTTTGCGACGCCACATCCTGATTGGCGTAAATCTCGGGGTGGCCAAACCGTCACATGGCATAGGCAGTTAAAAACCCTTACTAGTAACCTTTCCAAAGTAGGCGCAGCGCGTCTTCCAAGCTGGTGTCCCCGCGATCAGATATCGCAATGGCTAGTTACGCTTCAGGATATGTCCCGAAACCGTGTTCAATGGCGGTCTTGCACTAAGCATCTTCTTGGAGTGTTTGCTTAACCTTGTATGTTGTCAAGCGGAGTGACGAGAAAAGCTTATTATGATGCATGGCAGGGAAAGCCGCAAGGAAGCTGCCATGCTGATGTCGCTCTACTCGTTCACGAAACTTGTTGAATGCATGTTCCATTCGAGGTGTAGGCACTTCTACCCAGTTTGTTTGTGCTTACTCTTCTATAGATTCCGTAGCTATTTAAGTCCCATCCTTCCCCATCTTTTAGGCTTTTAATTTATTTATGGTTGTGTGGCAGTTAAGCATTTGGTACGAGCTACCGGTGTAATGCTGTCTGTGATGATGATGATGACCTCACTACCCGCCTTCACCTTTTCAATCTTATTTTATTCCCCCCCCACAGGATCAAATTCATCGCTTCTACACGGAACGCTTGGCGTTGCTTACCGCCGAACGGGATCAAGCTCGTGAGGAATTGGCGCAGCGTGATGCGCTGATCGCCAAGCTGCGCAGTGAACACGAGTCCGAATTGAAGCGTGTCAAACAGCTCGCGTGGTGTCAGAATTGCCTGGGACAAGCGTTCTACCATTGCTGCCCGGGAACCGCGTATTGTTCGGAATCGTGCCAATTGCAGCACTGGAACGAACAGCACAATCAAAAATGCAGACGTCGGGCGGAAGTGCAACAACAATCTTGAGTCCGTGCAACTCCAGCTGGTTCTTTGGTCCGATGATGATGATGATGATTGTGCGCTTTGGTGTGTGTGAGCAATAACGACACCTTGGGTCCCAGTTTCAACCAGAGACTGTCCTGAAATGGAGCGTGTGTGTGTTCTCCTGTTCTCCAACCTCAATGTTTTCATTTACTAGTCTCTTTTATTTGCGTATATTCACAATTTTTCCCACAAGGATGCCTGATGACTATTGTTCCTACCACGTATCCATGTATGTGTGTGTGTTTACAAACCAAAGACAGATTGCAATTACTATTATTACTACTATTATTATTATATAACCCATGTTCATCTCATCCCGAATTCGGCCTCATTTATCAAGCCGCACCATTTCGTTTTTTTCCTACCACCCCCCCCCCTTCGATGTGTGGTGGGGGTGTTTTCCCGTTTCGATATGTGTTCCCGTGTTTCACGTTGAACCCATGTGACTTTAATCCGAACGTGTACATTCTCCCCCGTTTATTTTTGCGGCCATTTCCGATTGATTGCCTTTTGTGATAGGAACTAGCATGGCGGACTGCGGACAGTCCGTGATTGATTTTCCGATGCCTGTCTTTCGAGCAACAACAACGAAACCATCTCCTGTGCACTCGGTCTCTCCGATCTGTCTTTTTCTCATTTATGGCTGTTTGATTTTGATTCTTCTTCCTCATCTCCTCATAAAGACTTTATCTCGTTCTCGTTATTTTTCTCTCTACCGATTGATCGATCGATGACCGCCGTTTATTCCACCGTCGCGGCTTTGGTTACCCAGGCAACGACGGGACCTTGGTCATCTGCGATATTCTCATTTTTTTCAACGCCTGGGTTTACCCACCGTTTTTATTGTATAACTGTACATTTTTTCAATATGAGCATAAAACTCATTCCCGGGTTTTGTTGTCGTGTGAGGGTTTATGCGGGGGGTTGAATTTGGTGTCGTGAAGATTTTGTACATATTATTATTATTATTACAAAAGTCTTTACAGACGATGTGCCAACAAGTATACCATGAAGAGGGTACATGATGAAAGAAAAAAGGGGAGATTTTTTGTCTGTTTACACATGCCGTTTTTGATCTTTTTTTGTCTTTTTTCGGAATAAAGAAAAGAGGGAGGATCACTGATAAACGGGAACACAAGCACGGCAGGATTCTCGCCACTGGTTTCTTTCTTTTGCCATCACACTGAGTGGTATCAGCCACATATCTTCACGGTCCGTCGGACCCCACGCGAGTAAGCGCGATGTTCCCACGATGGCCAGTGGGGCTGTTAGACGTTTGAGGGTCTTCCGCCAGGTATTCCTTTGTCTGCCACGGCGACGTTTCCAATCAGGTCCAGCGAGAGCAAAAAGATCTAGGCGGGGAAGGCGTCGCTCATCCTTACGGAGAAAGTGCCCCAGCCATCTCAGCTGGCACATGGATATATGATCCGAGAGTGGCACAGAGTGCTCGTCGAGGACCGCCCTCCTGACGTCATCATTTCTGACTCTGTGTTGCCAGCTTAGACGAGCAATACTCCGCAGGCAGCGATGATCAAACGTCGATAATCGTTGACTATCGGCTTGACGCAGCGCCCACGTCTCGCAGCCATATAGTACAACTGCTCGTACGGTGGCCTGGTACACTACCCTTTAAGCGTAATCCAACATCGCGTCGGCGCCACAGATGCCGTAGCCCAGCGAAAGCATGGCGTGCTCTTGCAATCCGTGCTGTGATTTCAGCTTCCATATCGCCCCCAATGGTGATGCAGCTCCTAGGTAGGTGAATCTGTCAGTCACTTCCAGTTTATGGTTTTCGATCGTCAAATCAATTGTTGGGTCTGTCCAATCCTGTAGAAACACTTTGCATTTTGACGGAGAGAAATGTAATCCATACAGCGACAGCTGATCAACGAGTAGATCCAAAGCGCTTTGTATGGCTGCTTTGAATATGTCCACCGATGATCAAGCGTCTGCCAGTTTGTTTCATGTGTTTGGGTATTGTCGTCGAAGTTGCATGTCCTCTAGTGCAAGCTCGCCATCTTTAATCTCACCGACCGTCTTTTTCGAAAGGTGTGAGTTGGTTTTTCCGTGAACCTCGAGTGTTGCAAACTTGTGTGCTTATATGACTTTCCTTAACTGCTTGTCTACTCATCACCTATGTGGTCAGCTGAGTAGATCTGAAACGGATTTCTAAACTGCCCGAAAATACCTGGCAAGCGTACACAGAACCATCTGTTTTATAACTTCAAATTAGCCAACTTTCTCTGCTGATCCACTTCTTCGTGGGGACCATGCCTGGGCTCTCCCCAAGATGAATCATTGCAACACAGGTTCACACCAATGAACCATTTATTCACCTTGTTTGGGGCCGATGTCCATTCCCGGTACTCGTTCAACAACGTTCATCTCAGCAAACTGTCGCGAATTGGGGACACGGATCAACCACCCCAGCTGTTTTGCTAGTCGATTTTCAGCAATCATGCGTGAGAAAAAGTGAAAATTTCCCACCGAAAATTTGAACGTTTTCCCCAATTGATTGATCGCGGAACAATGGGGAAAATTAGGCTGTTGTGGAGAACGTGATCGTACTGCGGCGTGAACCTCCGGTAGTAGTAGATTTGCAGAACGATAGGATTGTTTCTGATGTTTAAAAATGGACGGTTTCCTGATGTGGAGAGACAACATTTGCGTGGGAATTATTCCCACGTATACTTGCGGTAAAAATACCCGCACGTCAGTCCGTATACTTGCGCTGGCTTCGTTCGGCTCGTGTTAATTTTATTGATTGTTTGGATGAAACAATATTCATAAACGGTTTGTAACTTCGAAGCCATTGTTTCAAGACCCGCCGAATGTAAGCTTACTTATGCTAATTTGCCACTCAGGAGTCTCACTGCTATTGCTGTTTTCCTTTCCTAGATCTGTCTAGGCCTGGATAACCAGACAGTATCTTATCCCACCGCAGTCTTTGACTGTGCGGTACTTTGCCTGGAACAGGCTTGTGATTTCATGCACACTTATGATGACGGCAAATGGCTAGAAGCCGGTTGTGATGTGTGGGATTTCAGCACTCTTAAAACTGGTCCTTTTCACTGTTTTGATACTATATCGTTCATATCGGTCATCAACTTTGGCTGTTGCACTGTGTTTAAACGTAGCTTGCAAGTATAACCTTGCTCACTACTTTTCCATTGTTCCATGCCTCACGGAACCTAAGCTTCCTGTCATCATCTGTCTGTGAACAGTCAGAAACCGGTTGTGTGTAAGCGCAAAGGGGTTGAGAAGAACTGTGCGATTGCGTCTTCGTTTACACTGACTGATGCGCTGGGATCGCTCGTCTCAACAACTCTACATCGTCATCCCAGTCACTACATTTCAAACGCTATGCAACATGCATCTGAGACAAAGTGCTTACGCATGCACGTATTATGTCTGCTAGCTGGGTCTTCTATTTGTGGAAAATAATCGCCTGCTGGCAGCCTGAATGCACGTGACGCCCTGTGACATAATTTACGTTCTGACACGTGTCCCTGTTCGTTAAAATAACAATTACGGCTAAATCCGTGCTGTAGTAAATCCCACCGGTAATGAGCTACATGCGAGAACACGATATGTTCCATTCCGCCGCCTCTCCTAATTTTCTTTTGGGGTTTTTATGCAACGCGGAGTTTACTAGACTGCTAGGCCGTCCCTAATTCCATTTCGTGATACTAGCAACCGGTTCGAAAACTTGTTTCCATTTTCGATCAATATCGACCATGGATGTACATCGCAAGCACGTGATGATCTCATGCCTCACATAACGTGACTATCTAGTTCGAACTCAAAAAGTTTTAATGCTAGAAAAAGCAGTAAGCTTAACAATAGCCATGGGATGACAGGTATATGGAGTTAACTTACAAAACCTGTCAACAATAAATGGGGACAGTCACATACCGCATGGTTCGTTATATAGTCATCCAGTTTAGACGCGAAAACCGCAACAGATTCCGAGCGTGTGATTACTTCAGGCATAAAGTTCCAAGTGAAACGAATTCTTACCGAGAAAAAATTTCGACGAATATCCAATCGAGATTGCGAATGCCTAAAGCCTTTGGATGTTTTCGTGTTCGAGTAAGGCCATTGGGCTTTACCAAGTGTTTAAAAGGATGGTTTTCAGTATGCAAGATTTGAATACCAACAGGAGGTCACTCCGTTGGGTTAATTCATGTAGATTTAGTTTTAACATTCGCTTTTTCAAAGGCAAATTTCTGTAATGGGACACCAACTTTGTCGCACGATGATAAATCCTGTCGAGTAGTTCGATATCCTTCCTCAGCCATGGTACCCAGGCTTGGATGGAATATTCCATAACATGACGTACATACGTATTAATTAACCGGGGTAAAGTTTCGGGCGTGAAAATCCTGAATATCTTTTTTAGAAGACTCAAGATACGGCAGGCTTTATTCCTCACTGTCCGGCAATGATGTCCGGGTTTAAGGTTAAATGACACCCAGTTACCGAGATCATTTTCAGCGGTGGTCCAGACGAGATTTTGCGTGCCAAGCTGTTACGTGTGGTGCAGAGATTTTCCAAGCCGTAGCATTTTACATTTTGCAGGGTTAAATGTTAATTCATTTGACTGGGACCAATGAGATAAGGTGCACAGATCCCGTTCTAATGCCATACAGTCCTCTTGTGTATAGTCTTAATTCCGAAAAATTACCCAAAGTGTAAAATACTTGTATCCGATGGATTTATCCGAATTAACCACTGAAATACAATTCAAGCGCAGCTTCTTTGGGCCTTTTGGTCTCCCTAAACCTACGCCTGTTAGCAAAATCACTTTTTCAAAGTGAAAGCTGATATTATTGAATAAAAGAATGAAAATTTCAAGTGAAAGAGCAATCGCGATTCAACATTAAATTTAGCAAAATAATAATTTACCTTTCAGTCAAGTTGAGGAAGCGATCGACTCGGGTACATTGGGTCAACAACCGTCTAATCGGGACATAACTCAGGTTTCGATTGTAAAAAATGATACCGTAGACATGGTATAGCTGACAGGCATGATGCTTGTACTTTGGTTTAGTTTTCCATCACAGTATCGTCAACGGTGGATGTGCAATCGGTATTGAGCTGCATGTGAAACCACGCTAGAGTCCCTGCAATTTTCTCGTTTTGATGTTTGTCTAGGTCTGAGAAAACAGACAGTATCTTAGCCCATGTGCTCTCTATAGCTGTGGAGCACTCTGTCTAGCTCCACGCTTGTGGAAAGCTGCATGTCCAAAATCCTGGATTGAAGAACTTGGCAGATGCGAACTTCAGCATTGGTTCACCAACTTCTTACAATATTTAAAGTCAGAAACCAACTTACACAACGTCTTAGCAGAAACCACTTGTCCAAACATCAACTCATCTGGATTATAAATGAGAATGGTCCAAGTGGTTGATGGCTTCCTTCTATCGATGTCGTCTATGGATGTCCATCTGAAGCACACGATGAATTTACAATCCACAACGTCTCACATTACTCAACAACCCGATTTGGTAGCGACAGTCTGTCTCACTACGCTTTTAGCGATTTTCAGTACGCGTTAGATTCGCGCATGGCAGACCGCATTGTTCATGTTCACGTCCATGATGTCATAATAAGATCTGTCGCGGCTGCTGCACTCACCCAGCTGGTTGGTAACTTTCTTTTTCTAACACATCGATAGTTACGAACCACATATATCCATAGCTCTGTGGATTGTGTCTTATTGCAGGAAGATGCATTTCACGACTGGTCGCGCTAAAAGACAGACTGCAGTTCAACCTCCAAAAGCAATCGCAACCTTGAGAAGATGAACGTGTGTTTGCTAACCTACATTCTCTCAGTACATACGCTAATAACTTGCAACAATTTAAGATTAAATTGAATGGTTTCCTTTAAAATCATTTAAATCCGGAATCATTCATTCTTTCTTATTATTGTCAAGCTCAATTCCATGGCATTAAACACCTCGAATTCTGGTAGTCTGATGCAGTCCTATATCTATTCGACAACAACGACTGCTCTACTCTTACGTCAGCTGGACCAACAACAACTGCGTCAGAAACTGCTGAAGCTCTAGCCACGTTTTATTAATTTGTATCAACCATGCAATTTACAACCCAAATCAAACACTTTCAACCACGGTTGCCATGAGTGAAATAAATGTCACGTCGAAACGCGTCCTTCAAGGTTTATTTAATCTCAAAACAGGAAAGTCTCCTGGGGTCGACGGAATAAACCTGCGAATATTGCAGCAATGCGCGAATTTGCTATATAAAACACTCACATACCTGTTCAAGCAAACACTGGCAAATAGAGTTTTTCCTACAGATTGGAAACGCGGAATAATTTCTCCAATTTACAAAGGTGGAAATCGCTCCGATGTTTATAATTAGCGACCAGTTACTCTGTTACCTGTGATTTCTAAATTACTTGAGTGCCCCATTGTTGACGATCTAATGAAACATTCCGAGAATAATCAGTTGCTTTCGATGAACCAGCATGGATTCAGACGAAATTATTCCTGTTTGTCCAATTTACTGGTAACGCTAGATGATTGGACAAAATCGGTAAATAATGGGCAAGTAATTCATGCCTGCTACTCAGATATCTACAAAGCATTTAATCGTGTTGATCATATCCTACTACTCCATAAGCTTGTAAAGCCTGGTATCACTAGAAACTTGTTGAATTGGCTAAATAACTACCTAAAAAATCGCACTACCCAGGTACGTGTTGATGTTGCATTATGAAAATCAATCGCAAGAACTAGCGGAGTTCTCCAAGGGTCAGTCCATGGTCCGATCCTCTTTGTGATTTATGTCAGTGAAGTACCGAAAATTGTTCGATGTAGCATTTCGATATTTGCGGATGACATAAAGATATGGCGCTGCATTCGTAGTTCAGAATACTGTCTTCTATTACAAAAAGATCTTGATACTCTTCACAGCTGGTTGTTGAAGAAGAAACTGCCATTCAACTTAAATAAATGCGGGATCACGTATGTGGGGAATCGATTAGAGTTTACATATCATATAGGTTCACATGTCCTTGAGAATTGCAGTGAAGGAAAAGATTTGATTGTCTGGATATGCTGCAGTTTAAAAACCTTATTTCAAACAAACACTGCCTTTACAAAGACAACACGTGTCCTCAATCTATTCAAACGGGTATTTGGGAAATGTTCGCCCAAGATGTTCCCAAGGATCACTGATACATACTTGAGACCAGTAATGGAATACGGTGTGCACTCTAGGTCTCCGTGGCTCAAGAGGGATGTTGAAATTATGCAGCGAATCTCTCACCGCTCAACAAAATTAGTTCTCAGCAAGCATTATAAAGAAATAATAGCGCAATTGAATCTGTTCGACTTTCCAGTTCGACGAATCAGAGGAGACCTTATCCTACTTTACAAAATATTCCATACCCCAAACACACGAAGGGGTACGAGAAATGTTCGGACCCATAAATAAGTGCCGGTGGTACCCCATTGCCTCCTGAACCGTAGAATGTATTTTCATTTTCTGTCTGTTTTACTTGGAACAGTTTATCTTCTACCGTTGCTCACTCCACTAGCTTGCATGAATTTAAAACGAAATTAGATGAATTTTTATTGATTTATTCGTTTCCCGAACACATATATACTGCTTAATCTAATTCCTTATCCTGCTTATACACTTACATTCCAATTTTTGCCTTCCTATGGTCAATGTTTAGCTTCTGGTTTTTTAGACCATTAAAAACCTTGAATTACCTTGAATTACGGATAGATTACACTTTAGATCATGACATTAATCCAGTTTTCTTCAAAACTGACTAACAACTAGCAGTTTAAGATAAACCCAAAGGCCTATCATCTTCGTTTAACGCCTTGCAACAATTCACTTCGAATCGTATCCGTTTAGCTAAATTGAACACTACGCCATTTTCGGTAACGTTTAGGATACTAATCCTTTCAAATTTGGCGGGAGTAAATTAATCGTGTTTGTAGGTCATCCGCGTACGGGGAATTTGACTGTCTGCTGTTTGTGGAACTCAAAACGGGTTGATTAAACTATCAGGAATGGAGGCTTAAATGATTGACTGCTTTGGGATTCACTCTGATTTTCATACGCTCACGCACAAACGTTCGATCGAATTGACGGACGAACTCGGTTATTCGATCGCCAATTTCAGTCGTGTAAACAACCACCACCACTCGGCTTTGAATCAATCGTGTCAATCAAACCACGAGGAATTCAGCCCAAGGTCACACGCCATATGTGGTGGTGCTGAATTCCATTGTAACACAACACTTTTTGGACGTATAACGGAAGATTGAGTTTGTGACAAAGCATTCCAGAAACACGTTTGGTTTCGTGTTTGGTTGCCTCCCGTTAAATCAAGGAAATTTAGAAATTCCCTTGTATGTTTGATATTGAGCGAATACTTGTAGCTCAGGGATTGGATGTTGTGTGTTCGCTGAGCTGGCATTGTAACCGTAGGACGTTCCGTCATCAAGCTAGATGACATCATCAGCTGAGCTTCTTGCGAAGCGTTCGTAATCGTCGTACTTTCTGATTTTATACGCTGACCGTTTTGTTTATTTCTTCGTCATTGGTTGTTCATAAAGTCACACGGCTTAATGTTCGGTTCCTCATTGGCACATACATGTCGTTCAATTGAACGTGTTGATTCAATGACCGCGTTGTGGGGTGCCACGACTCGAGGAATTCCCGTGAGTGGCGCGTGCGCCTCCTTGCAATGACTCTGGTTCCATTTCAGTTGACTTGGTGTCCTTCTTGGTCAACGTGAATTGATAGTAACGATTGGTGCTCACTCAGTCTGGTGCCCAGCCTCCCTCCAGTTTGTCCCACGTAATGGGTCTCACAATCAGCGCATGGGATTTTGTAGACCACGTTTGTTTTGTCTTCTTCGTTCAAGCCATCGTTCAATTTGCACAGCTGATTGCGGAGTGTTCGCGTAGGTCTGTGTGCAACATCGATTCCGAGTGGTTGCAGTACTCTTGCAGCGATTGCTGAAACATTCTCAATGTATGGTAAAGGTTTCCTGACCTGTGCGTTTGGTTGCTCCGTAGGTAAGCTTCTTGGCGTTTTGTATCTTAGTATAAATCTCTTCGGGTAACCGTTTTTCTTCAGAGCCTTGGAAAGTTATCTTTCTTCCTTCGCCAGCGTTTCAGACAAGCTGCAGTGCGTCTGCGCTCAGTTGAACATTCAGTCACCGTTGAGTTTGCAACCATGCTTGTCACTCAATCGCCTTGCAACTAACGTGAAAGATAACTGTTGAGTAACAGTTTTCCATCTCGAATGAAACTATCGATAACTTGAGTCGTTTGAAGTGATATCATTTACTCTGAATATCTTGCAGTGACATACTGCACGCTGATCAACATGCCCACAGTCTAACGCGATGGAGGTTGAACCCTCTTACTGAGAAAAACTTACTCTTACTCACTCTTGGTGAACTATGTGAAGAGTTATTTTCAAGCTGATGCAAAAACGTTGATGCTTCTACCTGCTGAATGTAAGTCCTGTTTAGACCTTGTAAACGTCCCGTGAACACTTCAGAAGTGATTATTTCTCCCGAATCCGACTTATAGTGGCGTGCGAAATTATCATACGTTTACGATTTACATTCATGATCGGCATCGACAGATTGAGGTGAACAAAAGCAACATCCAATTTAGTATTAACACTCCCTCAGAAATAATCGGAAAAATTGCACTCAATATTCGATCTGTATCGTTCTTCTGGTGATTGAATAATCTCTGTTCCCCAGCTTAAAACAACGCTTTGCACCGTTTCCCAAATGAAAGATCGATTGTTACATCTTCTATTATCTTAGAGTCTGTGTCAAGATCTTCCATATCAATCACAAACAATTTTGTACCACAAGTGAAACCTTTAAGATGAAAATGAAACTTTTTATGTAATATCCAATAATATTGTCATGCTTTATACATTGTATCTGCACAACAAAACCAAGATAAAATCTGAAAGTAACTTGTTAATTTAGTATCGTTTTATTAATTCATGTATTATTTAATCCGATTGCTGTGATATTTTTTCAGATTTTAATGTTCCCTAGTCATATTCAGTTTTTCCACAACTCAATGTTGCTCGCAACGTTCAGAAAAATGATGATTTTTTGTGCCAAATCGAAAAAATTCTTTACCAATTTCATATGAACACATCGGCATCTTTTAAAACATCAATCGATACGAACTTCAGCTAAGCCCGTCCTTCTCTACTCTCGCTAATATTTCACGTGACGTATTCGCGTTCGGGACTGACTTGATTTTCCTCCATCGATCAATAAAGATCACGTGTCATTGGACGCAAATTAGCAAGTGAATTATTACGCGCGCGCAACTTCGCACGTACGTGAGACGGGTGGTGCTTTGTGCACCAGACGCGAGACTGTCACCAATCCGAAGTGACATCAATTGGCAAGCTTTTTCACACTACCGTTGGGTGTCAAGTGCACCAGTAAACTAGCTGGTAAAGTGATGATGCTACACGCTATGCAGATATGTTTGTAGTAGGTATCCGACACTATATATTATGGGTGTAAGTTTATCAATGTTGATAAACGTTTCCAGCGTACATCAACGGGTAACCTTGATAATTTCTAGGATAAATCGGGCTGAAAAAATGCGAAATTTCATTCAGTTAGTTTATCGGGTAACGGATAAATGTGGTCGAAGAGATACTCTTCTGAGAATAACATTCTAGACAAAATTCACACGTAGTTTTTCCACCATTGGAAGGAGAATGCCGAAGTAGCGTTTCATCTGAGAAGGTTCACCTGTCGCTCTAAGGTTTCCATGGATTGATCACGCTCACTTCGCATAAATTCTTCTGTGGTACGAATCGATTAGCCCCGACATTTTTCGCGTGTACTCTAGAAGAGAACCACACGAATTTTATCTCATGATAGCTGCAATGGGAAAATAATTTTAGAAGATTAGTGAAATCCAAAGGGCACGGTTCACTGCCAGCAAATGAAATGGCAGGCCAGCACAAAATATGTGGAGAATTCTCGCTAGTAACGTTGTCAAGAAGAATGTACCCCTACCTTTGTCCTAAGATGGAGTATGTGGTAGAGGTCTGGGTTCCTTGGCTGCGAAAAGATATTGCCCTCTTCGATAAAAATCCATCACAGAGCAGCAAAGTGAGTGATTTGTCTTCGCAATGCACCGTAAACCGAAAGATTGCGATGTCTGTGTCTATGTGACTTTACCCAACGCAGGATGCAAATGCGTTATTATTCTTATCTATAGAATTATGTCTACCGAAGGACATCCGCTAAGACATTTGTTTCAAAAGTGTTGTGGGGTATTTTTTGCTGAGTGAGATATATATTTTCGGGAATTTCTTACCTGAACCTGTTATAAACTTTACGTAAAAACAACTTTGAAAGCAGTAACAGACCGACCTATGCAAACGAACATCACTCGTGGGTCGTACATCTGATTTATCCTACTCGTTATATACTCTCATTATTCACATTTTCATTCATAAATTAATCATGTAGGGCTGTAAAGTGTCCCATTTTAACCATAAATCATTGAGTCGTTGAATAAGAATTATCAAAATGATGAAGGTCACCATGGGAACATATTTTACACATTACGTCTTGAAGGGTGATACGTGTTTTGATCATTTGGCTATCATACGAGCATGAACCAAGTGGCGAGAATTTGAATTTTTGAATTAAACAAATCAAAAATGTTCAATGATAAGGCTCACTGAGCCTGATCTTTCTGTCTCCACCTGATGACGGCAAACAGCCAGAAACCGGCAGTGGTGTGTGAGCGATGGAGATGGGAGCACCACAATACATTGGTTAATTATATTGTTCACTAAAACAACAGGACTGTTCAACTTTGGGCTATATATGTGGACAACCATGCTTAAAACTTTCGGCAAACGTATCCACCCTTTAAAGTTAAACAAGTCTAACATTTTAGCAGTTGTCGATAAAATAGGCAAAGCAAATCAAGTTTAGTTTCATCAGAAAAAGGCGTACGTGCAAACAGTATGCTGCAACTCCAGGAAATATTTTTAGATCTGAATACACAAATAGGATAAGATAAGCGTTATTCATATTTGGAGATCACTGGAATTATCGATTGTACAGAAGCAATGATAGACTAACAATGTGAGAATAATATATGTAATATCTCCCCACTTGGTACATCCAAAACCATGGTCAACACACTTTAGGAATCACGAGCAGCAGTAAAGTATTGATTCTGACTTCTTTTATGGCAATATACGCCCATACGTGTAACCAGATGTGTCTTATTCTAAAAATTTTCTTTTAAATCAAATTTTGAAGGTCGTCTCAATTATCGATCGTACTGAATCAATGAAAGGATGTGGATATCATTGCAGAATGAAAAAGAGGACACATTTCTACTTGATGTGTGATACCATCTTGCAGCAAATTAG
>JACCGJ010005516.1:0-34946 GCA_013407085.1 Atriophallophorus winterbourni
TATGACTGACGATATGTCAAACCCATCCTGTACCCCCCTCCAATCAACCAATACTGATACATCTTCCACCCCATCACCATCACCCACACGCACGCGTTTCCGATACCAAGCGCATCAAACGACGCCGTTTCGGCTGGCAACATTGTACTCTTATTTGATGGAACTGTACAAACATGACAGTACGAGCGTTGCTTTCGCCTTCTGATCCACGCTCTAAGGGGGAGGTCTGTATCATTGTATATATTGAATTCTGTAATCATTCTGACATATTTTTCATTGTTCTTATTGTACCGTAAGCTTGCCTTTTGTTTAATGTTTGGGATACATCATAACCTTTTGAACTCACTCACGTTCTATTTTGCGTCGCATTTTGCATTGTTGGATCGGGCTGATTGGACTCAATGTTAACATCTGTGGCGACTAACAAATCCTCGACTCGATTTTCAGCATTCGGTTGGAATTTATTTTTCCTTCAGAATATTAGTTCTCGAGAACAAAGGAGATTGGTACGTATTTGTCTTTTCTGAACTTGCGTGAGGTACAGTTATTTTTTTCAAAATTAATTTCTTCTGTCTGGTTCTTATTTTGCGTACTTATCCGCTACAGCCACGTACGTGTTTTGTCCTGCAAGTTATAATGAAAACAATGTATCTTTCGGGACCTCTATCTCAGGGGAGAAAAGTATAGTACAGTTGTTGCTTCCATGTACGTAGAAGAAGACACTGTCACTTTTGTTGTTCGATCTTTTCTGTAAATCATCATGTGTGGTGTGTTGAGTTCAGGGTCGTGAATGGAATTACTCAACCAGGTTTCTGTCACTACAATCAAATCCCAAGACGCTACGGTCGCACGTGAATAAAGTTCAGTAAAATTGCTCAGAAAGCACTGATTATTGGTGTAACAGCATGATAGACATTTGATTTTTGTTTCACATGAAGAATTCATATTAGTGGATTCCAATACCCAGATTTGGTCGGCTGCTCCAAGTTTTTGTCTCGGGTGCATTTGATTGACTTGTTAGCGAAGTTATTTCAAGAACATTAGTGTTCGAGCGTTTAATGCCGTATACTGCCCGAATCCGAATTTCAGGAGGTGCGAATTTTCGGCATTAATACCACGCCTCGCGTATTCGATCGCCCATCTTGTCTGTGAGGAATGATATTTTGAGAGAAGATGGCTGTTGCGATTTATTTGTCGGTCTAGGGCGCGTAACATGAGTCGTTATCATGTCCTTTAAACATAGTATCTCTTGTAAAAATATCCATTCACTGCAGACGTTTACTTGATTCTTCTTCATTCGAACTGGGTACACAATGAAATATAAAATCTCCGCGATTTATAACCTTGTTTGCTAGTTCTGGATTATTACGATGAATTTATCGTTCTTCGCACGGAATTCCGGATATATTCGTAGAGCCGATTTGTTTACAACTTAGAGGGACGAGACGAGCAACATATTTTTTACATCTTGGACGGACATTATCACTACAAACATTAACCTGGGTGAGTTCACACACGGTGAGTTCGGGTGTTAAATAATGGGGTCAACGATGCGGGTGAGGCAGTGATTCCTAAGCTTCTGTAAAGGTTATATCATTGTTTCCTCTCCTTCCTCGCGTTGCCTCAGCGATGGCGAAGTTGATTCAAAGAGATTTATAAAAAAATACCGTTAGGTCTTCAACTTTTTTCTTTTGGGGAATTTTGTGTTCAAACTCTTCGGTCTAAGTACATACACATCCTTCGATAATTCAACACTTCCATTTACTTCACTAGTAGTCTCATTCGCAGAATCATTGGTCGTGCTGAGCTGTTGGAAGTGACTTCGGTTGATTTCTCGAGAAATCAGTATATTCGTGGTAGCTACGGCTTCTTTGTAAAACTTACGGTTAATGTGGTTAAGGACTGCATTTAAAACTGGCTCTAGCGCTTTCTGACACGCAAATGTTTGAAAACACTCTGTGTTTTCAATTCGTTTAAGATCAGCCTCTACAGCGAACATTCGTCTTTCCATAATTGAATCAGAGTTTTCGACTCTTGATAAATCACTGGTTAATTTTATCTGCATGGATTAAATATTTTGCAGATGCCTTTTAATTTTTCATTATTAATTGGATTCATTGATTCGGGTGATAGATACTTGTCACAGTTTGCATGAATAGCGATTGAACGCAAGTAACATTTATCTTGACGCAATCTGGGACTTACCAGCTTTTCACAAAGTTTGCAGTTTTACAATCCTCGTCGACAGGTCCGTTTAATATCACGTTGTTGATCATCGTTACAATGTTGCGAGAGCACGTCTATACACTAAGCTAGCGCTCGTTTATCGATCGGTGTCTTACGGTGGGGTGCAAGAACGGGTGGATGCGATGCTGTGCGATTCAACGGACAGTAACATGCGTACACTGTCACTTAAAGCGGGGCTGTTCGGTGAGATATGATCCAACAGCGTTGAAATAACTATCAGTAAATACAAAATGGAGAGAGCTTCCTGATGGTATCTGAGTTGTTGCGTTATTCTGGATTGGAAGCAATGTTGCACGTTTGGTTATGGTAGGGTTAAACCTGAAAAATTTTGATTTTCAAGGATTCATTTTTCTCGGCCTTGAAAAAAGTATATTCCGAATGTACAAGTTGAGAAAAGTTCAATGATATAAGAACCGTCTAGATCTGTCAATAGAGCGAGCAATGCAATCCAAAAGTATGCGCGCGCAAATTTGTACGTCCACACCGTAGCCTCTTATGTGATGAATTCAAAACACTTCGGGTTTCATTCCTTACCGTAGAAAAAATACGCAACCTTCTTAATATGGAAATTCTACCTGACGATCTATATAATAATGGTATTGATATTAAATTAGTTTTCACAACTTTCGTGAGAACACAAACACGCTTAAGAGAATTAACATTCCAGCATAAATTCTCAACCAGCACCCAAATATATCTGGGTCGCAGGAGACCTCATTCCAAGTGTATCAATCGCCTTCTAATTCTGAACAAGAAAACACTTCATATTAAGGATAAACGTATTTATTTTGAACAATCAAAACGAAAAGTATCGGTAAATCCCCAACACAGAACATATCACATCTTCGCTGAATATTATCCATTAAACTTCAGTAGTTTCAGGAACATTCATTGATTTTTCTTTCTCATAACGTTATTATTTCTTTTGTATAATTACAGATCATTTACTGATCCTCTGGAAGCAATTTGTAAATAATGTTTACCTTTATTTTTATTGAACGTAAAAATCTTCTGATGAAGTGACCTTGAAAACGTACATACAAGAATTTGATTGTACAAACATTTTAGCAATTATTGATTGATATCTGAGCATAAATGTTTTTTGTTTATTTATTCATTTTTTAATCTCAGCTTTACCACCTGGTCCAGTAACCTCCAGCTTCTTAACCAATTTACACAAGAGATAGATTTTCGTGGAGTTAACTATTAGATCACATGCAGCATACAATTGATGACCTCTTCGATATGTTTTAGAAGATCCTGTTTATTCAGTGATCTAGTAAACTTGACATCATCCGCCAAAATATAGCAGGGGTACTTAAGCGACCCTGCAAAGTCATCGATGAAAATAGGGACTCCATTAACAATTCCTAATTTCGCGGAATACATACTGCTAATCCTGACTCGAAATATATATTGCTTAAGAAGATTATTATCCTGTTAATCAGATGACCATTTATACGCGCATAGCCAAGTTTGGTTGCAAGCAATCAGGGCTACCGAATCAAAGGCCCTACAAACATCCAAGTAAAATACTTCAACTTGTTGGCCATTATTTAGCATCTTGGTGACCTCATTTAGAAAACACAAGAGTTTTGTTAGTCAGGACTTTCCTTTAAGGAAGCAATGCTGAGCAGAGCAGCTGATCGTACCAGCTTTATCCAACAGTGGCATACAAGCGCTCCTTGTTTACCGAGACCGCATTGGAAACCGCAAATGCTCTCGCGATTTATTACTCTAAATTGTTCGCGACATAAGTTTAGCGGAACGTTGTGTTTATTCAGGCGACTCAGGAATCTAAACACTGGGCGAAATTTTTATGTATCAAGAGATTGTCGCCAGTCAATTGCTCAAACTGAATGTAAGAAAATCCCAAGGGGCGGATGGCGTCATACCGGATGTGCTCAAGTTCTGTCATCATCAGCTTTGTGAACCGCTTTCATGCCTATGTAACTAATCGTTGCTTCAAGGAGTGGTATCAAAAGATTGGGAGTCCGGCGTGATTACACCTATCTTTAAAGGCGGCTGAGGAACTGGCGCTGCAAATTGTCGTCCCGTCACACTGTTATTGGTAAGGCCATGGAACGTATAGTCTCGGAAAGAATGGTTGAATTGCAAAATTTGTTTCCGCCAGGGCAGCATGGATATCGATTTCATCACTCCTGTCTAACGAATCTCCACATATCGTTAGACGACTGGACGAAGGAGTTGGCAAATTTAATGAATCATTCGGTTCCCAATAGCAAGAGATGGACAAAATTTTGTTTGGATCAACCGAAAATCCATTCTACGTAAATGTAAACTGAATCAGTATACAATCAAACCATTACTTAATATTGACGATTATAATATAGCCTAATTTTAGATTGGAAGGCGTGATTATTTGCTCGTGCATAACCGTCAACGCAGAAATAGTATAATCACGATTGGTTAGTCTAACCCGGCTTCTAATCAAGGAATGTGGAATCTCAATAGGCAATGCTCGTTATTGCGAGAATTAGCCTCAGCTAGCTTCTTTTTTGCCAACCATTACCCAACAGCGTGTTAAACCTAGATCGGCCATGCAATTTCAAGCATTCAATCGATATGATCTGCGCAACCCAATCGGGGTATTGGTTTTTCTACGTCAAACGCTAACCATCCACTCAGCATTTTCTTACTTGTGTATGCACTGCTTTAGAACTAACTTTCACTTCCTCTTCGCATGAGAATTTGAATCACACATACACAGGCTTACTGTTCTTGCGCCATGCACAATTCGTTGACCAAGCAATACTCCAGTACATTTTGTCATGCTATTCCGGACTTAGGAATCTTCTTCAAGCTCTTATTAGTTAGTTTGCAATGACGTCTGTTAATATTGAATGAATTGAGTTGTCGCAAACGTAAAACAATTCTACACAGCGCGATGCATCGAGTGTTCTCGAAGCCTTTGAAAACGATGTAATATGCGATTTCTCCTTGTTTGAACAGAATTAATTATCATCCATTAATCTTACAGTATGAATGAGCGCCGGCAAATTTTGAGCGATATATTAATCTGCGAATTGTGAAAAAAAGATACGGTCACTATTTAAATTCGCTATGTACGGGTTTTTGCGAAAAGCGTTTGGCGAGCCGGATGTTATTGTCATTATGGTTGCACACTGCTCTAAGAAGGAAGTGAAGAATATTAAACATAACAAGTACGTTAACCATATTTGAGGGACGTAGCATAGCAGTGGTTTCCCTGAGTTATACGAAAGTACCCGTACTCGAGCAGTGTTTAGTTTTACTGTTAACTTGTTAATAACTGATAAACCACACAATTTTGTGGCGTACGTAGTGATCAGCTATTCTGACCTTCAACCTGTAGTAATAACGAACAAGTTTAACCTTGGATTCGATTTCACCCATAAATATCCGAAAAGATCGAATCGAAAGAATTAGCCAGCATATTTGCTGACCAAATCGACAAATGTCCTTTTTAATTATAATTTAAAACCGTGATGAATTGCACTGATTTACAGATTATTGCAAATGGTGCAACAGTCACTATACGTACACTCGAGCACATACACGTATCGCTATCTTACGCTACTGCCAAATAATCTAAGCTAGCATTCTTATCTCACGCATCTCAAACTGATTTCGTTGTTCTCAATCACCAATAAGAAAGATTACGAATAACCACAGCCGCAGTTCAGTATATAGTACGGAGGTGACCTCAGCATTAACACAAATGCAGCACACACATTTCACTGACAGGTATAGAACAGCTGATAGCAGGACATTCGATCAGATGTCTATTCTAAACAATAAAGTCGAACGCTACTGACATAAACGAGATCAAACGGAGGAAATGTTTATCGCGCTAATCGGTCCATGTGGATGTGGCAAATCTACGTTGGGGACTGAGCTGGCCAAACGTTTCGGCTGGACCTTTTTAGACGCCGACGATTTTCATTCAGAAGAGTCTCGTAGAAAAATGTCACAGGGTATACCGCTGAGTGACGATGACCGAATTCCATGGCTTCATGCAATCTACACACGCTTATTGCAACACGAAAACGGTGTTCTTGCATGCTCCGCGTTGAAAAAAGCTTATCGAGACATTCTTATTCGAGGTTCGGGGGACAATGGTTTGGAAAACGAGATTGTATTTATACAACTCAAAGTTTCCAGAGATACTTTGAAAAAACGGATAGAAACGAGAAAAAACCACTTCATGCCAGCATCATTGATAGACAGTCAACTCAGAATAGTGGAAAATTTGGACAAGCATGAAGTAGGATTCATTGTGAACTGCGAACAACCTGTCGAGTGTGTCATCAACGAAATTTCGGACAAACTACCCAATTGGATCAAGTGCTTGCATGAATGGAACACTTCTTGATAACATTGAAATAAATACAATTTCGTCATTTTAACAAGAATTTTGTGAGATGCTGCGTGGTTCCCATCAGCAGATCAAAGAATGAGAAAACTATGATCACCGATCAAATATAGTCGTAACGATTGGGTGGAATTTGTTAAAACAGTCCAGCACGCAACCATATTTTGTCCAGGTGAATATTCTGATGGATCTGGTTTTAACAATCAGTTTTGGACAATCAAACAGACAAGTGTAGTAAAAATAAGTAGCAAATGGGTTCTAGTTAAAGTAAGTGATGAAAGATGCCTTGAGCAATTTTTACTACAGACAGACTTCAACGTTCTATCGTAGACAATGTAGAGATTAAATTTAGAATAGATAGCTAAAAACCTTAACTAGTAACATTACCAGTGGGTGAAGCCCGTCTTCCGAGCTCAGATATCACAGATGCTAGTTACGTCTCAAGAAGTTTCGAAACCACGTTCACTGGAGGTCTTGCAGCAAGCATCTTAGAGATTTTGCTTAATTGTGAACGGCACCATATCTGTATCAGATTGTGTGCTTAATTGTGTATGTTGTCAAATGGAATGACCAACAAAGCAGGTTATTGTGCATAGCAGTGAAAGTCGCAGGGCAGTTGTCGCGCTAGTGTGGCTATACACGTTCACGAAACTCGATTGAATGCTTGTTCCATTCTAGGTGTAGGCACGACATTCCAGTCTGCACTTACTCTTCTTTAAATTCCGTAGCAGCTTAATTCCAGCCGTTAGCAACCTTTCAGGATTTTATTTTTTCATGGTTGAATGGCAGTTAAGCATTCGATACACAGTACTATTGCAATGCTGTCTGTGATGATTATGTGGAAATTTGGCACGATAGCAAGCGAACCGGAAACAAGAGAATTTCAATCTTTAAACATAAATTTGATGCCTGTGACGAAATGGCTGGGTTCTGGTATAATAAAATAATGATAAGTCTATAGCAATAGAAAAGGAATATCGTCACGTGGACAGACTGTGCACAATAACAACAAGACTACGCTAAGGCGCCAAAACAAACAATTTAAACCGAATAATTTTAAACAAAGCAAGCGGTTAAAATTCACAACTCCCACAGACAAGTAAAAAGATTTGACACAATTTACAAACGTATAATCAAAACGGTTTACAACGAAAAGAAAAAGATAGAGGACAAGGACGATTGGAGGAAATGCAAAGCTAAATTCAAAAAACCGGATGGAATTCACGGCAAATCGGATTCGCCTTCTTCATCGGAGCGATCTGAGTCTAGAGACTTGACCAACTGGTTTAGCTCCACCAAGGAACGTGCGATGGCATCTGAAAAAGCGACGATGAATGAAGGAACTGGAACTTACGGAGGTCAGCCGAATTAGTTACGGAACCAGCAGACACGCGAAGAGACATTGGAAGAAATCCAAGGTCGCTCGACAGGGCGGTTTCTTTCAATTCACTGAGCTGTAAATCAATATTAAACTCGATTAAAATTGACCCAAAATACGAAATCGCATACAATGGGACACAATCTGTTTATTCTAGAGAGTTGCACATTTAGTTTGATTTTACATCTTTTGCTACTTATCGTGATTTGTGTGGCTTCGATTCATGTATAACTAAACTTCCGGTAGCTGCAATTTCATTGACTATGCATGAATTCAGTGCTACTTGCAACTTGTTCGCGTTGATGTACAACCCGCAGACACCGAGCCAAGCGATTTAGCAAGAACGACGTCAACCGTAATAATATTTTACAGACAATTGCAGACGTCTTTGGAGAGTCCAGCGCCGACAGAATAAGACACTCAAAATTATTGGTGGACCACCTGAATACCCGGGATTCCTCAATACCCTCAGCACTCTACAACGCTTCACTATCTGTATCGGTTTTGCGAGAATAATTGAAATTCGACAACGAACATCAGATATCTTAATCGAAGGATCACTTGAGAGTTTTTTTTGGACGTTTTGCATCTAGATGGTTTTCGATGTCGACAAAAATCTCACCAGAGTTTCGCTGAAGTTATGTTGATCCCAACATTCGATGCTGATAATCATTGATGGAAGAGTCTTGGCGACAACCAACAGGTTTTTGAAACTTTCACGAACCGAGATTTTACGTTAATACTGAATGAGTGTATGGTTGTGTATAGTGACAAGATGCGATAGTCCTGAGTGGATTGTGATAATAAGAATAAACAAGGTGAAGCAAACACAGAAACGGACGGTCCAAATGGCGTAATATGCTCAATCGTTCCAGTGGATTTGGTATGATAAATATATTGAAAATGCTAATGAACTAATATTTAATGATTCCATATTAATTCAATCAAGGGTAAGAAGAAGGATGTAATATACCCCAGAAGTGATGTTTAGTGTTTCCGGGGCTTACTTTTGATTCCCTCGATTTAATTTCGCGAGAAAGATGACGCTCCGCACGGAGCAGTTCGCATTTAGCAACGGCTAGTTGCTGTTCCGTCTCTCGCAGATTTGCTTCTAATTTATCCCGTTCTATCCGCAGCTCTTGTTGAGTGTGCTCATTGGAGGCCTTGGATCGTGATAACTCTTCACGACAGTGTAACAATTCCTGCAAAAAGATGGAAAGGTAGTTTAATAAGTGTCAAACCTATTTCGTTCATGGTTAAATTATCGTAAAAAAATCACGAATACAGAATCGCATAGTGATTCCGGATGAAGCGCAAAGACTACGTATTGTGCTGTTCATATTCCGTTTCATCTACATCGCACTAATCATGGTAAATTACGATCGTAGTCATAGATTTAAACGATTTTCTAATGAAAAAATACAGCTTACAGTTCGCGCGTCTCGCTGTAGAGTATATACGGAAAGAGCTGACGGGTATTGGAAAAAGCCACAGAGTTAATTCAGAGGTAGGCGAGGTGTGATACAATCACGTTACACAGACCATGGTTTAAACGCAACGGTACAAATAAGACAGGGAAACCACATTGGTTAGAGTTCGTTACTCACGGCAATATGTGCTTTAAAAAACGGTAAAGCCGTCAATGTCACTGTATCATTCAAAGTGATAGCCAATTAAAAACCGACGGAAGAAATTCTAGAAAGAAGTGAACATATGAAGTTGAACGAAATCGTAAGTACCTTTACAAAATAGTGGAACACATATAGTAGTTTAATGTTTAAGAAAAAAATTATTTGTACCACAAATCGATTTTGAAAAATTCTTCGATTAAACTTCGGTCTGGATTCAGTCAGTGTCGGATAGACAACACTGTTGAGTCTAATGGTGCGATTTATTGGGTGAAATCGGTATAGCATGGTCGCGCGCATAATAATCGCAATGAATAATTGCATATACGCGCCTCAACTAAATTTGGCGAGCATGTTACTTGTGAGTAGCATCTTGTTTAAGCGATCTCCGACAAATATGACTGTGGCGTGCAGGAACACGAACCGATTCGATTCCATGTGCGAGGAAAATATTATCAAACATTTCCTCATGATTACAGGCGTATTCGCGTATTCGATTCGTCAACCAACCAATCACTCGGAATCTAGCCAATTAGCAATCTATCTGCCTAGAAATTTGATGATCTATTTTATGATGTCTACACAATCCATAACACTTAACAAAAGGTGCGGTAACAAAATGGTAGAAAGGATAGCCGTCTTTTATCACTCGTGATCAAAGAATAAAAGCCTGTGCATGTGATAAGGATTATATAAACGAAACCGAATATTTTACTTCTAATCAGGCCAAGTCGTTGATAATACCACTATCCGAACACACATTGATAGTCCAACAGATCTGAAGTCAAATTAAAATAAAGACTTTGCAGTAAAGTAGGAAAAAGTAAAACGAGTCCTGATTTCTCAAACTCGTTCTTATATTTCTACCAAGAGCAAATAATTGATAATGAAATCACCGAGATACACTTTCATGGACGAACAGATAGAAAGCAAATAGAACCAAATGTATAGCACACCTCTTCTCGGCATTTTACTCTTTCTTCTAAATCGCTGATTGATTGCTTCAGACGCCTCATTTCCTCTTCACCTGTAAAAACACGATGACATAAAGTTAGAAAGCAAGAGATAGAGACAGATAGATAACAGGTAGACACAGATAGATAGATAGAAAGGTAGATAGATAGATAGATAGAAAGATAGATAGATAGATAGATAGATAGATAGATAGATAGATAGATAGATAGATAGATAGATAGATAGATAGATAGATAGATAGATAGATAGTGAGATGATACGAGATAGATAGATAGATAGATAGATAGATAGATAGATAGATAGAAGATAGATAGATAGATAGATAGATAGATAGATAGATAGATAGATAGATAGATAGATAGATAGATAGATAGATAGATAGATAGATAGATAGATAGATAGATATGTCCGACGCTCGAAGGTACTGGTGGCGAGTAATACCCATGAAAGCCAACGAACACTTCATGACTCAGAATAAAGCAAACCAATTATACAACATGGTTCAGTAAAGAGTTCGACTTTCAGACTGCGTTCCAAATGGAAATGTAACCGAATGTAAAATAATCAACGAGCTTTAGTCTGGGGCTTTGCACCTATAACACAACTTTAAAATACCTGAGCACCATTTTCCTCATTGCATAACGATATTAGATTGAATGAACAACAAACCTTCTTTGCGCGATTCCCGAAGTCTATCCTCGAAGATGCGTTCATTTGCTTCCAATTTTCGCAGAGCGATGTCTTTCTCCATCCGTAAACGATCCAACTCTGACCTTGAATGTTGAAGCAAGCTTGGTGATTACAACCGGCAGAGCCGAAAATAACCGACGCGATGTTTATCAAAATCAATGAATTGTAAAGAAGGGCAGTTTAGCAACCCAAAAGGAAGGGCATGACCGAATTCCAACGAACACAGACTGGAGTGACGTAATCGCATTCATTCATGTAAACGTGAGTTTTAAAGATTAGTTCGAACACCACAGGGTTGCAACCAATGTGGTGCCATCAAACCGAAGCAGTACGTCCAAAACAATAAGGGTCAAAACGTTCCAATCATCAAATATTTTCAGCACGAAGTAACCAACATTCACAATTATAACGTGGTATTACCATTATAAAATTGGCGTAAAGCATAGAATCTTAAGTCAGCGCAGGTAAGGTAATTGAAGCTGGCAAATGAGGTCTGATTTTACGAATGTAAATGGTGGCTTCCTTCTATATAGCACCCAAGCTAGCTTAGAATGAGAAGCGCTAACTGAAAATATGCATGGTTGTAATGTTGTCCAAGGGGATAATACTTTTTCACTTTTGTGCGACTATCTCCTCCTGGAGGATGAGTGGGCTTTAATGAAAAGTCTTGGGAATTTGGGTACAATGCGGCGTCCCCAGCACCACTCGGCGTTTGTTCGAGTCAGCTTCTCTAGCCTTTGCACAACCAAGGCAGCAGGGAGTTGCTAGAAAGAGGTGGTGTGCACCAACTAACCGTCTACGAGACTCTGCTCCAGATTTTTCCTCGGGGTTTTCTTCCGATGCCTTTCCCACGATCGGGTATTTCGCAAGGCAGCGAAGGTCTAAAATCAGGGTTTTCCTTCCCTTATATGAAATGCCCTCCCAGGCTAACGAGCTCCGTCTGCCCGAGGTAAACTGGCTTTCAGGTGCCAATCACTCGCCCTCGCCCCTTCTCGGGTTGGTAGAAGTAGTTCCGCCGGGCTCGGGGAGCCACTCGAGCAGACCAGAAGCTGGGGATTATGCCAATAAAGCGAATAACAATGAGCATGTATGGTGTCCCGGCTCGCAAAACGATACCGAAAGTAATCGATTTAGTATGTATGTAAGTATTAAAGTACAAACTGATACAGACAGAGACTACACGTGGGCTAATATACTGTTAGGTTGTCCAGCCTCAGACAGATATGAGAAAGAAAACAGAAATAGAAATTGCAGAGAGACCCCAGCGTTTTACAGCGCGCAGCTCACTACCGATGATCAATCGATATAGCACAATGTTAACCGCACAGCACAGAAGTACTGCACGATGGGACATCTATGCAGCACAAGGTTACAAGTGCAGAACGAATGTACAGCATATTCCAAGTGAAAATGACAATACGGGGGTGAAAGCCTAGAGCAGATTCGACAAGTGTGACAAAAACAACGATAAGAAAAACACTTACATATCAAATTCGATTGCGCCTCGTTGGTTAGTTTGGGTGGAACGGTTCAATTTTTTGCAACTAATACGGAGAAGAGTCTTCAGGACAGGTAGACGGTTGCACGCGAAATTCAAGCGTCGTTCGAGGTGATTTAGTTTGTTTATAACTTGAGATCGAAGGGACGATTTGTCAAACAACACAGACGTCGATCGCGTAGAACTATCGAGAACGGTCAAACGGGCGTGTATTTTGGATAGGGAGGAGTGGGCTGAGTGAAAAAGTGTTGAGTAGCGTTGTTGCAGAAGGATTAACGCTTCGGTTTTCATGTCCAACTGAGTTTTAACATGCTTGACGAAAATAATGATAACAATAATAATGATAATAATAATAATAATAATTATTATTATAACAGCCTCGATCTAGACAATGTGGAAATATCGAGACGTGGAATTAAACCGTATAGCAAAGTCTACAAATATTGCCAAGACGGTCAATAAGGTGGATGGGGCAGAAGTCTCCACAATCTGGCACTCGGCACTGATGCGAAGGTAAATAGTTGTTATTCACGTATACCTACTAGTTAATTAGATTTTTATTTTTCTTCAAAAATAGCTCAACCTTAGCCCTGTTAGTTATGTACTTTTATGAATGTGGGCCGCTGTGTCAAACGACCTTGACCGCGTTCATTTGTACTAGATTGACGTAGATACACACTAGTAGGAAAATCGACCACTGATCGTGGTCATGTCATTGCTCCACTGAGACGTGCACGTGTATAGTACCGATAGGCTGTTAGGCGGTAAGGTCAAATCAGTGGTGGGGTTTGACTACTACTTAATCATGTTCCCTGTCCTGACTATCACCCTTGGTCTGACGAAGCTTCTGTGTAAGAAGTGAAACGTTACCCAAAAGCTGCTCGAACTGATTACACTCAAATTTCTTTGCATTATGATCATTACGATCAGTCCCAAACATATTGCAATTAATTGCTTATGAGAAGTTGAAAATATATCCTGGTGAAAAATCAATAAATTATGCGAATCCGCTGGTCTAGAAATCGACCGTGCACTAAATTAATTTTTCCACACATTCAATTTGATAAATTCATCATGTTTTCGTTTCAATGAAGGGCATTTTAGGACACACACTGCTTACAAGAATTACAAGATAGTAAGATTTACAGTGAAAATTCTGACCAGAATCGTTCGGCTACGCCATTCGGACAAAAGAATCATACATTGGAGTAATCAATCAAGATGATTAAGAAACATCATGCAGGTTGAGTTAAAGGCTCGCCTGATAATTTGAAATCCGATGTCGAGAGTTATTCGAATTTTTTTCTTAATTTTGTGGTGAAATTAATTTGATTGCTGAAAAGTCCTGTACACCTATAAAGCCATTTTCTACTTCACACCATCAAAATAAACGAAAAACGGTTTTGAATTCATAAATGACGTTTAAAGGGCATCACTTCGGACAGTGCAATGCCATCCCAAAATGATTCAGGTTGAAACGGTGAACACGAACTGCGATCGCTAAAAATAACATGAGTACTACTCCATCTTGAGTTATGTGATTGTAAGCGTTCGTTACGGTAACTTGTTATTCTGTCAACCGGAGCCATTCGGGATAAACGTGCATTTGAACACAGCGCTTGAGAGTGATCTCAGACGTACACAATTGCAGCTTCCGATTGTAGCACATCATGCATCGACAACAGGAGAAACACAAAACAGCATTCCCGATAGCACCGACACGGGTTGGCATGGTTAAAGGGAATGTTAGTCATACTGTGAAAAACACGGAACAATTTTCAGCACGTTGAATTCTGATCGTCACCATTATACTTATCATATAGTGCGGTAATAAAACAATACAAAGTAGAAATGCTTCGGGGACAATAGATCATGATGAAGTATTACCGAAACAAAGAGGTAAGACAACTAGCCAATAGACGAATAGGCACAGAAAATTCGCAAAGCGGTCGACACAAGCAGCAACCCATCTTGGTAAAGCGCAGAAGGATCTCAGTATATTGGCGTTCATGTTTTTCTGACTGTCACATTTAATAACAGGTTTTACTAGTTACTCCCGGTGACCAGTTAAATAAACAAGTAATGATACCGACGGAAAACGTATCATTCAAATAACTTTCCTCTTAAGCCACATGAGTGAAACGCAACGCAAAAGAATGAAATTCATTACATTTAGATTGCGGGAGCGACGAAAAAGGTTATTTCAATCACAACCATACCTCATATTTTTGTTCCAGTGAGCGAAGACCGGCTTCGACAGATTGCAATTTCAGTTTGAGGACCTGTTGCTCGTTGCAAGCATCGGCCAATTTCTCGCTCGCCAAACATTGTTGTCGCTTCAGTTTCTGCTTAGCGTGTTCTAATTCAACTTTGTGATTCTCTTGTTCAAAGAGTAAATGCAAGACGTGCGTGCGCCAAGCGGTCAACAGGGCTTCCAATTTGGAAGTTTTACTAAGACGATAAAAATCGAAGAAAAGGAATCAAAAGCTTGAAATGGTGCGAAGACAATGGTCAGGATGTAAGGTCGATCGCGCAAATGTAGAGTTCAAGCAATTGAGAAAGAATCAGACGTAAAGTTCAATTGAAACCGCAAGTTTCAAACAAAAAAATATCCACAATCTCTAAACCATCGCAAACGGCAGGCTAAAAAATGCTGAACAGGAATGAGTTCGAGAATTGAGGGAATATTTAACATGCCTCTATATACTAACTGGTTTGTGAAATTTAGTGAATCACAACAAACTTTAATAAACAAGTTGAAAAATTTTTCACTGAAATGATGTATGGATTAGAAAGTGAGGTCTCCAGGATCACCAAAGACATAACACCATAGAGATCATTTATTGGTGGTCAGGAGAATTTAAACCGCACAAAGACAAATCAAGGTACGCCTTTTCTGACTTTGCCTCAAAACGATAATCGAGACAAACACGGAGACATAAAACCGATGTCTCACTAGGGTGACGCACCGTTTGACATCAGTACAGCCAGTCTGGATAAAAGATAACGTGAAAGAAATCAGACCTGTTTATGATGAAAAGTTGTTGATGCGAAAAATGAAATCTTTTTCTAGTCAGGCGTTCAGTCAACATGTAGAAGTGATGTAAGTTTGAATCACACGATTGTTTTACAGTGCATGAGGCTTTCAATGATAATGCGATCCTATTCGAGAGTAATAAGCTCTCTCGCGGATATGCAGAGGCGGTAGATCAACAACATTCATCCATTATCTTGATGCTATTTGCTCTGCAGCGAAAAGCTTCACGACTCGGACGTTTTCAGAGATTATGGCGTGTTTTGATAGTTGCCATCCTTTCGAATAAATTTTCGTCCGTACTGATCATTTTTCATCCGCCCAAGTTAAGGGCCTGCATAGTGTAAAAGAAAAAGCACTCAAACATAGTTAACCAAGTGGTGTTGCGCAACATTTCTTGTTCATCCAACTTCAAATTCAATATCTTGAGGTGTATGCGAACGCAGTTTGAGTAGTAAGATGCAGTCGCCAATCATGGCGTGTGCTTAACCAAATGCACAGATGACAAAAAATAACTTCCTTGTAGCCCTGGCAACAATTCATGAAATGTATTTTCCGTGACCTCTTGGGTTGATGCTGATGTACCAACGAACCTGACGTACTATGTACTCTTCCCGCTATTTTTATGCTCTCAGGCTACAACTCATGAAAAGCTTTCACCATTTTTAAGTAAACTATACACTTGAAGAAAACAATAATGTTTAACTACTTCTATTCCAAAAAGAACCCGGGAGGTACCACCCACTTGCATGTAAGTCACAGTTTCATTGCATAATAGAAAGTACTTTATGATACACGGCTTCCAGTTATCACTTAGTAGACGCTTATCAATTTTCCCATCAACGGTGCTTGCTAGGTTGACATATCAAATGTATTGTTCTTGAAATACAACAATGTTTTCAACGGTGCTGTAAAGAGCAGCCTACGTAAAAGAATTCCTGACCGTGTTCTCCTCAACATACTTCAAGGAGTGCCTCCTACTTCGAAAACGGTCTTCAATAAACCATTACGAATGTTAAAGCGTCCGGTTTGATACGGATTCCGCGTGATATACTACATATTAAAATCATTTCTCCATTTTAATTTCTACCCATTCTTGTTTTCTTTCTGCACTTCTAAATACGTCAATGATGTTTTCTCTACATTCGATCACTACTGTAGCGTCCACCATCCACTGATTGCAAATGTTGACGAGTGATTACCCTCATCCGGAATCAATGTTATCGCACGACTGAGCTGTGTCTCCGTGGATTTCATTCGATATATTTGATCGACACTTCCGTGAATCGGACAGGTTGATCACTATCACTTTGCCCGACGATGCACACCGACTGAACGCAGTCCCTTTTGCTCGCAGATCATTCTCATCCACGCGAAATCAATATTCGAAGATCGAAAAATCAGAAGGCTTTCTGAAAGCATGACGCACTAGTTGAATCTCGCTACCAATTTCCGGCTTAACAATGTCCACTACAATTTATCTGTTAATTTTGTGTGGTTAGGTTTACTAGATCGCTTAAAGTTCGTGTGCATGGCTAATGTTATTCGCTTACTCTTCTTCGTTCTTGCTCAAATTGAGGGAGACGCTTAGCATAATGTCTCGAAAGCATGCTAGAGCTAGTTGTCCCGTTTAGGTATGATAGCGTCGAGAGTATTCGTATATCTTTTATGAAAGACCATTTAGTATATGTGTGGCGCAGACAACCTCATAAGAAACTTGTGTTCGGTACCTTTGTGCTCCGCGTCAAATATTAAAGGCACACATATTTAGCATCACTGTTTCCTTGCATTATTTAAGATCTTCCATAGATGAACGCTCTATACCTCCAGTTTCACTTCGTAGTCAGTTTCTGATCGGCATAACCCGTGCCTTAGTGTTTTCCTGTCAAACGATCCAAATTGAGCAGCTTACTGTGTGCGATTAAATCCCTGTTCTCGCGTAAAAGAATGCTTCAGCAGCAGAGTGGAAAAATAGTAGAAAATCGAGTAAATCTTTCATTGATACAAATTTCAAACGCTGCCTAACTAAACCCCCACGGACATAGTGGAAGGTTTCAACGAGTAAATAGTAGTACCTATTTCATTAAGTACTATGGTGTTTGATAACCGTGTCTCTTGCAGGCTAGCTGTGCCGAGGATTGGTGGTTTTAGACTGATTGTTAACGGCAACATAAATTCGGGCATCTCCGGGGTAGAGAAAATCAGTGCGAAATCCGGGAATCATTGGGTGATTATTCGATTATCCCATTATTATAATAACTGACCCTTCTGTCTTGGCAGTTTTGTTGGCACATAAACAGCTTTTCTGTCAACTTTTGCTTCAATATGATTATAGATTACGCGAAAATACTCTCGAGATAAGCGTTGCACCTTTCATGAAATAAGCGCAATAGAGCGCCTTCATCGACGCTGTTTGCCCTCATTCTGTATGTATGAAAGCACAAGCCTGATCCAGGCAAAGTGCCGCACAGTCAGAGACTGTACGTGGGCTAAGATACTGTCAGGTTGCCCAGGCCTAGACAGATATGGGGGAATAGAAATAGAAATGGTAGTGAGACTACAGCGTATTTCAGCATGCAGCTCACGACCGTTGGCCAATCAATGTAGCACGATGTTAGCCGTACAGCACAGAAATGCTGCACAATTGCACATCCGTGCACTGGGTTCTGAAAAAGATGGAGGAACGATACACGCAGTTGAGCTTCGAAGCCATTGTCTGGCAGGACCGACGGAGTCAACATGAACCTTACATAATTTATTGAACAACGGAAAGAATTGCTCCTTTATTGTTCATTTCTAGAAACAAAAAATGCTTACTCGTTTGGCAGCTGGGAGGATTGACAAAGTTTTCGTTCCTGCAGTTTGATCAGACTGTCCAGACTATTAATACGAACCTGAGCCAATTCCAATTCCTGTTTTAATCGAACGTTCTCTTGCTCCTTTTGATAACACTAAATAAAATCGGAAAAGAAAATGACAGAAATAGACTCGGGTAAGTAAAGGAATAAGCTCTACAATACAGCACCACCAAGAAATGGGACAATAAACCAAGCAAGAATCGAAACGACAAACGAAAAAGAAACACTACAACATTTTATCGATCAGTGAATGGAAGTTAACAACAATACATTCGTGGAAACTTGGATTCTGAACTGAGAAACACAAATACTGAGAAAGGTCTACCTGATGAAAACATGACTCGGAATAGAGGTAGGGCAGCTCGTCCAACTGTCGCGAGTGGTGATTGTTTATCCGGTCAGAGAACTGGAGATCATCATCATTAACATTGACAGCTACTGAACCCATACATGATTAGGCACAGACACACTGAGACGAGATGCCTACACCTCTAATCAAACATGCACTCAAGCAAGTGTTGTGAACGAGTAGAGCGACATCCGCATGAAAGCTTCCTTGCGGCTTTCGTCGTTACGCATCATAACAAGCTTTCATCGACACTTTAATTGACACTGTATGATGTCACAAGCATGATCAAGGCAAAGCGCCGGGTGAACTGGTGACGTATTGTTAAATATTTAAGTGATAGAAAGACTTGAAGCAAGCATTACAGATGAAAAGACATGGAAACACATGTAGAAATGAAAATTTTACTGGAGCCTCTTCTAAATCCTTGTTAGCTCATATCGCCGACGATCTGTTTGGCATAGGTTATGATTTTACTTTGAAACGATCGTAATGGGAAAAGGCTACTGTAAAAAGTAAGAAAACACAAGTCTAAAACTAGGCAAAGTGCCCCACAGGTTACCAAGACCTAGAAAGAAATAAGGGAGGAACAATCACCAAGAAACTCCAGCGATTTGTGGCATTCACCTCACAGCCGTTGGCAAATTAATTTTGCTCAGTTTCCCGTGTAGCACTGCACAATTGCATATCGTCAATAAAACAGAGAGAAGTGAAATAGCTGCTAAAAGGGGCGATCGTGATGTTTAGGACTGCGAGTAGACAGACAGGAAACTAGTTTGATATCGTTTGTTCATTCGTCATGTTCGAAAATTAGCGGGTAGTTTATTTCTATCGAGTAAACTGTAAGACGATAGTGAGCGAATAAAATCCGTTTTAAGCAAATGTGACGAGAGCATATCAAGCCGTTTCCTCGAAAAATCTTCTACTGGCACACGTTGGAAATTGCTCTAATTGATTGTACTTGAATTTCTTCGCAGCAGTAAACGAAGCTATAATTAAGAGCTACTGCTGATCCCATTTTTACAGCTAAACATTTGGATGACCGATTCACACATTGGATCTAAGTCAAGCGGTCGAAGCAATGGAAACGACCGGATTTTGGATTGCACATACACAATTGGAACTCATTTAGAACAGTGAATATACATTATTAACTACCGATATCCGACACTACGAATTTATATTACCAGAAGAATTCACTATTGAGCTCAGGGTAATAGTTAAGTAAAGGAAATTGATTTCGCGCATAAAACGAAGTGATAACAGCCAAAGAAATGATACCTCGGATTGTAATCTTGCAAAGTCCGCGAAGCGTTCCTTTTGTTGCGCTGATTTAGTGGGAACTGGTGACCTTAGAGTCGCATCAGAACCAATATAATTTTTCAAACAGCTAATTTCTTCGTGAGCTTCATCTCGCGAGCGCTTCAGCTGTTCATTGCTTTGACGAAGCAAATGCAACTCAGATTCCAGGTCCCGAACACGAGATTGGTACATGGATATTTTGGATGAAAGAATGGTGAGACTTCCCTCAGATTGTCTGAAATAGAAAAGACACTGTTCGAAGTAGGCCACGTTATTACAACAGATCTTACACCTAATCTGCAGAGACTCAACGTGTTATTGATAAAACGTAACAAACGTACGGAAGGAAAACCGTTGAATACTGCTTATCGAGTGCCGTGACCAATCCTAATAATCCGGCACGGACAGAAAATGCTCTAATGGTAGAATCTGGTAGCCTGGGAAATCCAAAACGACTGACTCGAATGAAGGGTCAGTGTAGAGGGCGAGAAATGCACGAGCGAAGAGTGAAGAGTGCCAGCCTTAGGCGATATGCAGAACACTACCACTTGACCAAAGCAAGGACAGGATGCACACCAGCAATCGCAAATCCAAGTAATTCGGGTTGCAAATATCAATAGAACGATCACAATGCTAGCCTGTCTCAAAAAGGACACGGATATTCAACATATGCCATCTGGTAAGATCGATCTACCGGGCCCAGCGCAGTGAAGACCCTAACGGAACTGTTTGGCAACATCATCATCAGGGGAGCATTGAACCAGTAGTATGTACTAAATGCTTAACTGACACGCAAGCAAGAAAATATTAAAATCTTAAAATATGGGGAATAGCGGAACCTAAATAGCTATGGATTCTTTAGGAGTAAGCACAAACAAACTGAGATGAGGTCCCTACACCTCGGATGGAACATGCATTCAATCGAGTTTCGTGACAAATCAGATGGAAGCGACAAATCGAGAAAGACAATTAAGAAGTTCACCTATACCAGACGCACGCGTGTTTCATTCTTTTCCAATTGTGTAATAGATGCTTGACCAATTAAGGTTTACGTTTTGCATGTATGTATGAAAGCACAAGCCTGATCCAAGCAAAGTGCCGCACAGTCGTAGACTGTACGTGGGTTAAGATACTGTCAGGTTGCCCAAGCCCAGAAAGACATGCGAAAGAAAATAGAATTGGTAGTGAGACTCCAACGTATTTCAGAATGCAGTTCACTACCGGTGGCCAATCAATTTAGCACGATGTTAGCCGCACAGACAAAAGTAATGCACGCTTTGACGGACTTGGGGGTGAAGGTAGTTAACGCCGAAAAGGTTGATCTTGGGGTGGAATTAACATCTGAACAGAAAACGGGTGAATTTGAGATGGTTAGCGTTCGAGTGAGTGTTGTCACGGTGGAGATCGAAAACGTAAGTGACTGGAAATGACTGGTCTCGATTGACCTAACAGTATCCCACTAAAATAGAACAGTTTGGTATCGCTTGACGAATTCAGAAACAAAGCTGTTTATCAATAAAATATTTTCCACCCAAACATCACCAGCTCCATTCCAACGAATAGGTTGTCGTTAATTGCATTGAAAATAATCATTCACAAATAAAACTTATCATATGGATCCTGGTTACCGAAATTTCAGGATAATTGTTCCAGTAAATAGTAGTAACCGATACCCAAACCCAGGAAAAAGTTAAATAGTTTAATAAAGCCTAAAGCTGCAAAGATACGCAAAGCCGCAATAAAAGCAAGTCAATAGTCGACTAGAAAGGTACAAAAGGTTGCAGTTCACATGGTTACAGAGAACAGGACTTACTCGACATGTGAATTTGAATCCTCAACGAGGAAATGGCGCGAGTCGCTTAGTTGATCGGCAGTCAAAAAGCGTTCATATTTGGAAACGAAAGCGGACGGTGGTAATGGATCTGATAAATCATCCATAAATAGGAAGAATCATAAAAGAGCTGAAAAATAAGGTCCAGTAGAAAGGATAAATACGATATGAGGGTGATGCTAACTTATTCAAATTATACATATATTATACACACACACTGGATTCATTGAGGTCAGTATAAAAAAATTCGATTCCACCCGCGCCTAAGCACTACGATTTACAGGTTGCTAAAAACTAAAGCCCTTCTGTGTAAATGACTGTTATACGAATGTGGTAAGCTCGAGCGATCAGGAGAAAAGAAAAGTAAAGAGTAAAAAGACAAAAGCCTTGAATGAAGGCTTTATCAAACCTAAAACAAGTGTGCGGGCTGAAAAACAGGGGGAGAGAGTTTAGTGGTGTACAATAATACGTATCAACAAATACGCACGGATGTGCAATCATGCAGTACTTCTGTGTTGTGCGGTCAACACCGTGCTAAATTAATTAGCCACCGGTAGTGAACTGAATGCTGAAACACGCTGGAGTCTCACTACCATTTCTATTTCTTTTCTCATATCTGTCCAGGCCTGGGCAACATGACAGTATCTCAGCCCAAGTGCAGTCTCTAACTGTACGGCACTTTGCCTGGATCAGGTTTGTGCTTTCACACCACACCATATCAACAAATATACTACACAGACAATTTCCATTTTTGAATGGCAAGCGCTTCAAACCGCACAGACGGAAACGGGGAACGACTTCAGTACTCCGATGTTGTTCTCGTTGGAAATGCAAAGGCGAGTCACAGTTGGGATACAGCAAATAATCGTATGCATGTATGTATGTAAGAAATCACAAGCCTGATCAACGCAAAGTGCATAACAGTCAGAGAATGTGCGTGGGCTAAGATATTGTCAGGCTACCCATGCCTACACAGATATAAGAGAAAATCAGAACTTTTTATGGCTGACTGCATCAACATACACCAAAATGAAAAGTCGAGAAAGTAAAATGCTCTGTTTGTGATAAAAATATAACACTTTCTAAGTAGTGATCACTTAACAAAATTTGCCAATTGATAAAAAAGAATTCCAGCCGCCACAGACACATTCAAGGAAGAGGGGATCGCAGAATATCCGATGCTATCAGCTCCTGGTCCGAGAATGCGAACAAATGTTTCACAGGCATTAAGAACCTCAGGGCTCAAACCTTTCGATTCATTACCGATGGCAACTACAAAAGGCTGATGCGGATAAGCGGATTTATTCAATTTTGAGAGCTGCAATTATAAAATGGAATAAAATGAAAATAAATTTGAAATATGATGGATACTTTTATAACCAGTGAAATCATACCAATTATTGAGCTACAAATTATAAGGAAAAGTTGAAACTCTGTATAAATTATAAAATATGCCTCATTGATACTGGAATCATTGCAAGAACAGACAAACCACATGAAAAAACTCAAACCAATGATTAATTGAAACATCCAAGTCTTGTGATCCCCTCCAAAACATATTGGTATCCGAGACCACCTATGGAGAGTTACACGGGTATTTTTCTGTAAAAAATTGTTAAGGCTGCTTTTCATGGCTTTTGTGTAATACAAAGATGAACCTGTGGAGCATCATTGTGCTTTTACGAAATGTATTAACAAAGTATACTGAGTAGATTGGTTATAATATGGTGGTAAAAATTCTGCGAAAAACAATATCACCGGAACAACCACCAATGCCAACAGTTGCGTGGTTACTGAACGTTATCGCGCTTTAAAATTTCAACTTGGTTAAATTTAAAATACGGGGAAAATGGGGCCGTTTGATCTATCAGCTTAGTTTCTCATTCCAGAGTTGATGTGGGTTGCAATCAATGATATCAATTAATATTTCGCGTGTTTGAAATACAGGACAAAAGGAAAGCAATCGTTAACACCGAAACAACTATTGAGAAAGATTCCCAAACCCAACACCGTTAAATTACAAAGGCATATGATGTGTTTCTGCTACTTAACTCGGATTCAACACAATGACACACGCCATGGCGACAAGATAATAAAAGAGCAAAAGATGGAAATATTCCGAACCACTTTCGAAAGTAAAAATAATAGAAAACTCTACCGAGATCCAGTGGAACTTATAACAATAAAATTTGTACGTGAGTGAAAATGTGCAATGTGGCTCTTTATAAGTAAAATTTGCTGAGCTGATTGTCACTGTTAATCAGCTGCAACCACATACACGTTGATGCCTATATGTCATTAGTGCTCTTATGTGCATTTGCATAGGTTAGAGTACCCTGACAGTATCTTAGCACAAGTGCAGTTTAGCTGACTGCGCAGCATATATGTGTACACACAAAGATGTATAAAAACATATGGGAAAACAATTCAAGATATGGAAGCCAGTTAGCTCAACATAAGTAATGCAATAAATTTCACTTAAAGGATTTAAAAACAGGAGTTAGTAATTTACTTTGAATCTGAATCCCCTGTGCAGTCAATCAATCGCAATCGTTGCACAAGAATATATCAATCGAAAACGAGAATTTCGATTTTTTGGTTAATCAAAAGCAAAATACGAATGATTGGCCCTACTGTTTTTCCACATACTAGGACAGCATCATTGCATGCATAGAACAGATTGTTTGGTGGTTTGTCTGACAGCTGAATAAAACTAAAAAGCAAATTAAACTCAGACTAAACATCAAAACACTCACAAAGCTAGAATTCAAATGGTGACAATCAAGAAGTGTGGGCGAGTGAGCACCGGTGACATTCGAGCAAACAGTGCCAATTAAATGACAGCCAGTCTGGGAAAGAAGTAGCAAATCATCCGTGGTGCTAGCGAGGCGAAAAAACTTCAAGCCTTCCATTGCTCCTGCACTAATCTTGCTTACTAAAAGTGAAGGAGAAACACATGGTGCCGCAGAGAACAACACCGTAGAAACACCGAAATAAAGAGCAGAGCGAAAAATAGTCCCCACGTTCATGATATCAGTCAGATGATCAAGTAGAAGGATAATGGGACGATTCTTTATGGAAGAACCGGTACCCGAGTTCAAAGGACGGCATATATCTGAAACGTTCCCGGAAGTCAATGGATCTATATGAATAGGGCCAGCTTGAAGAACAACGCCCTGGTGCGCTCTGCCATTTGTCATTCTGGATAACTCGTCAAACGGAGTAAACTCGGTCGGAACTTGTGTCAGTTTGGCATAATCATGAATATTGAAAAGCCAAGACTTTGCAAGTTCTTTCTTGAAGCTTTGGTGAAAGAGATCACTTCTAATTAGTAAGCGTTCTAAAAATCTCTGCTTTGCCTTTAGCGCACCCAATACAGGGTGAATCCCGTAAATTAATTCGGTAGAACAGCCGAACAAGGACATGCATGAATACCTGAAAGCAGAAAGGATGTGAAGGGATAGCCTCTATTCGAAACATACGATGGGGTAGATAAATGATGAACATAGTTTGAACTTTAAATAAACCGTCGGATAATGCTGGGATGACCAACTTGCTCAATTACATGTGCACACACATGTGGATTAGGCTGAATCCTGATCTTGAAAAATCCTTGTTTCCATGCCTGGCCATCACACAACCCGCAACCGATTTCGCATCATTTACGCTCCTCAAGATTCATTTAAACCGTGGAGAAATTGCAAACAATTTTAGAACTTTGAAGTCACTTTCGGATATGGCTGGCTTTAAAATCCTGTTCAAGCAACGACGTGAGCCGTCTCTCTAGGATAAAAATGAAACGAAAACGGCTACAGAAGAATCGCGAAAACGTGGAGAAGCTGACGAGATAGATCTTCGAATAATGGATTTTCAGATAGTGAAGAGGAAGACGATTTCAATCACAACTTAGTTAATTTCCGGTGAAAATATTGGATTATAACACGGGGAATCCGAAAAGATTTTCGATGTGTATACAGAAATTGTTTGTCAGTGCAAGCCAGTTATGATTACAGCAACGGAATTCTGGTTAAAGGTTGATGTAAATGTCATGGAATGAGCGATTCAACACTACGTTTTTCAAGAAGCGACAGAAAACTTTCAAGATCTGCAGGTGATGCTGCTACGTGCCTCAAAGATTATCAAGCCGAAGAGGTAATGGAGAGGTTTCAACATGCTGAAAGCATCTGGTGCCACTTAAAAGTTTAACTGGGTGTACCCCTCTTGATGTTCTTTAGCGCGCGCCTGGTTCTTCCCTAATAAACAAATGACACTGGTAGCTGTACCAATCAGGGAGATATGAATACATGTGATATAAACTGGTTGAATTTAATTGGGTGGAGTGTAACCTTTCTGGATGAAGGAATGAAAAACAAGCGTGATCCAGGCAAAACGCCTCACAATCACAAACTGCGCGTGTGCTAAGATACTGGCAAATCAATTTAGCACGGTGTTGCCTGCACAGCACAGAAGTACTGTAAGATTGCACATCCGTGCGAAGTGAAATAAGAAGTGGAAAAATGGAATTTTGACCATTTACTACCATCCTCAATTGCTTAATATTTTGTTCATAGTGGTTCCAATATAAATGCAGTTAAGAGGAAAAATTATCGATGCATTTTTATTCGTAAAAACATGAAGAAAAAAGCGGTTATGGTGGAAATTCTGTTTCAGTGGATGCGCCGATGACTATGAAGCCTAAAAAGTTATCCACAACAAGTACACTTACTTAACAAGAGAAAAGTGGAGAATTATGAACCTCGTTTGGTGGACGATGCTAATTCGGTGACGAAACGCTTGTTTGCGTACATTACACGTAGAACTGAAGCTTTTGAACGGGTACCTTGCTAGAGATTTATGAGAGGTTCGACTGAACATGAAGATGAACATAAAGCAGTTCTTCTCGCCGCTTAGTACAGTTCGGTTTACACAGGGGAGACGTTTCCACTTCACACTGCTTCATGAAAGCAGCTCCGAAATGCCGGATATCTTGATCTCGATGCTTTTGGTGAAAAGGGGACCCGTTCTGAATTGGATTAAAAAGACTCAATTACTGACTGTTACACACAGGTCGAGGTTAACGGAGTTAAGTAGCCGACTACACGTCCAAATTTCAGGGTTCCGCGGGAATCTGGTCTCGGCCCGTTACTTTTAAAGTATATGTCAATGACCTCTCCGACTCAATAAATCTAAAATTGTCTACTTTTTACGCATGATCTGAAAGTTTGGGTACAGTAAACCTTTTTGCTGAGTGCACGGTTTTCCAAAACGAATTGAACAAATTGTTTGATTGCATAGTAAAATGGCAGCTTCGTGTAAGCGGACAGAAATGCGCACTAATGCTTTTAGGGTCTAGCACGCCTCGGGGATCATCAACTGAAACGGGTTGATATTGAACGTGATCTGGGTACACGGTCGCTTAAATCCAAGGTGGATACGAACAGGAAAGATGCTGCCGCAAACCGCGCATGGTGGGCTATTAGTCAGTCGTTCCAGGTGAATACTCCACAAATATTTGTCATTCGTTATTCCACATACGTAAGACCAGTTTTGGAATATGGTTTGCCAGCAACCATTACACAAACTAAGGGAGAACTTGACCTGCTGGAAAAAGTGCAACGGCGGGCGACGAGAGAGAGAATTTAACGCCTTAAGAGTATGTCGCTCAGTATTCAGCGTGTGCGCAACGACTTGCTGTTAATTGTAAGCCTATGGTGACGAGCTGTGCCTAACACAAGGACTGACGCTCTCAACAAGAATTGTTAACTTGTGGAATGGGCTTCCGGAATAGGTTATTGTAGCAAGATCTGAAAACCAATTCAAGCAACTAGTGGATAATTTACTGTATGGTGAAAGCACAAGATTGATGCAGGCAAAGTGCCGCAGTTAGAGACTGCACGTGGGCGATATTACTGTCAGGTTACCCAAGCCTAGACAGATATGAGAAATCGAGAATAAAGATAAAGATTGTATGGTATGGTATGAAAGCACAAGCCTGGTCCAGGCAAAGTGCCGCACAGTCAGAGACTGCACGTGGGCGAAGTTACTGTCAGGTTGCCCAGGCCTAGACAGAGATGACAAAAGAAATAGAAAGAAAATATAAATTTACTGTAATCACTGGGACGCTGTACAACACTAGACAGGATTTCTTCAACTGAGGTTCTCCTGAACTATGTTGCTGATAAAAAGAGATGCGGCCTATAAGGGTTTGACCCTATGTCGTGTATCAAGAAGAACAGGAGGAATCATTGCCATCGTTTGCGAACCATACACTCGCTCCTTTTCTTTCACTCATCCAATCAAGCGCGAACTTCGAAATTTAGACACGGGTGTGAGCTTTCTCTAGCCAATCTTTCAAGTTATTGGTTAAAAAAAGCTGAATTAATGAATCTATACCAGCTGACGCACTATCCGTATCACAGGGCGATTCTGGACCAAAGTGTAATGACTTACAAGGTTCTTTCGAAAATATGCTTAAAAAACCCAACCTTGTTTCTTAGATAATACAAGCGTAGGCAAATCTGAATGGAGGACCGGAGAGGTCTTACTTCGGACAGGAGAGAGAGTTTAATATAGTCAATAGTTTTACTGTGGTAATAAAAGCTGATAGCTTGTAAGAAACCAATGGGTGGTGTGTACAGAGGGTCGCACAAAGCGTGCTAAAAAGCATACATGATGAGAGAAAAAACGGGGGCAAATAGGCCTTATAGCGGGCCATGTTCGCGTATAGCATACACCTTGATTGGACATTTGTGGCTTTTTATAGGGAGAAGTGTCAGCCCAAGACACATTCCCACCACGTCCTCCAGTGCATGACGGACTTGCAGACGGTTGCTTTGGGGTGAGCAACGTTGATGCTGGTAAGCTGGGGAGAAAAGACTGGAAAAAGTGTTAGTTGTTTATGGCTATGTGAGTGATATGTAGTATAATGGGGTAGATCGGAATGGCGAAAGATAAACAAAAGTCACTTGAAAGTTGATTGCCATAGGTGTTTGTCTAGGCGTTGCTTAAACAAAGACAGTGACTCAGCACATACCACCTCCGGCGGGAGAGCGTTCCAGTCACGGCATATGCGAGGGGATAGGAAATACCTTCGACTGTTCAATCGGCTGTTCTGATGAGCAATCCTGAGATTGTGCCCACGATGATTACGTCGATTGGATAGAGGCATCAGGGACTTGCAAGGGTGCTGATTCTCTGTGAGAATGCGAAAGGTCAAAAGCAAATCTCCGCGGAGGAGTCGGTAGCGGATTGAGAAGAGGCCGCTATACTGCAGCCGTTCTTCGTAGGACATGTTTTGAAGGCCGTTGATAAGCTTTGTTGCTCGCCGTTGTTGCAGGGCGTTCATGTCTTGTTGGAGCCACGGATGCCACGCACTGACCGCATATTCGAGCGGGGGCGGATGTAAGCGGACAGAAGCTGTGGGAAGAGTCGTCGGTCAAAGCGTCTGAAAAGTCGCCTCAGAAGACCAACGCTGTGGTTTGCGGTTCTTGCAGCGTTGTCGCACTGGCTGGAGCAACCCAAGTCTTGCTGTACGATGACACCGAGGTCGCTTACCTGGTCCACATGGTGCAAAAGCTCGTCCCCCAAGTGATAAGCGTAACGAACAGTGTCGAATGGCAAGAATGTGGCATTTTGTTGAGTTGAACGGTAAATTGTGTTCTAATGACCACTGGTAGAGGCGGTCGAGGTCACGTTGCAGGATTTGTTGATCTTCGAAGCTAGATATACGATGCCAAACCTTGAGGTCATCCGCGAATAGCAAAAATGAGCTTGATAAGATCATGCTGATATCATTGATGAATATAAGGAAGAGAGTGGGTACGAGTACGGATCCTTGTGGAACTCCACTGGTTACCGGGAAACAGTCTGAATAGGCGTCTTTGACGCGCGCACACGATGTGCGATCTTGCAGAAATCGGCTGATCCACGTCAACAAGGGGTCACCGATTCCGTAGTGGCGTAGCTTTTGAATGAGAATAAAGTGATCAACTCTATCAAAGGCTTTCGAATAATCCAGGTATGCCACGTCAGCTGCCAACCCGCAGTCCACGGCTTTCGTCCAATCGCCCCTCGCCAACAGGAGGTTGGGTAGGCAGGAGTGTCCTCGCCGGAAACCATGCTGTTCATGAGCAAGGATGTGATTTTCCTCAAGGTAGCGTGTGATGGTGTCAGCTATAATACTTTCCATGACCTTTGAGATCACAGACAGCAGGGTCATCGGGCGGTAATTAGCTGGTAAGGTGCGGTCGCCTCCTTTAAAGACCGGAGTGATCAAGCTTTGTTTCCAAGTTTGTAGGACTTCGGTTGAGTCGATTGAACGCTTGAAATATAGCGCCAGATCGTTTGAGATATATGCTGCGACTGCATTCAAAGCCTTTGGGTGTATATGATCTATACCCGGGGAGATATTCTGTCGTAGGTGGATCAATTTTTGGTAGACGGCGTCGCGGCTGAAGATGATTGAGCTCAATGAAGGCACAGGAGACAGTGATGCAAGTATGACTACGGACTGAGGGGCAGCGCGAAAGATGGGAGCGTACTGCGCGCCCAAATTGCTGGCGACTTCTTCAGGTGACGTGCACGGATGTGCAATCGTGCAGCATTTCTGTACTGTGCGGATAACATCGTGCTAAATTGATTGGTCAACGGTAGTGAGCTGCATGCTGAAACACGCTGGAGTCTCACTACCATTTCGATTTCTATTTTCTTCCTCATATCTGTCTAGGCCTGGGCAACCTGGCAGTATCTTAGCTCACGTGCAGTCTCTGACTGTGCGGCACTTTGCCTGGATCAGGCTTGTGCTTTCATACCATACCATCAGGTGAATTGGATAGACCCGAGGGTGTCTTGAGCGAAGGGATAACTGTTTTCACTTTCCCCCGAGCGTTGATCTCCTTATATAGCAGCTTAGGGTTGTCTTGAAGTCTCAAAGTTAGCTGTTGATAATAAAAGAATTGATCATTACGTTTGACAGATGTACACTGGTTTCGCAATAATCTGTAGAATTCCCAGTCCTCTGAGGTGGGGCATCGAGAGAAAGTATGCCATGGAAGATTCCGTAGTGCAATCATTTTTTGGTCTGGCTTCTAATTGTCGGTCGGTCGCGTTTCGTTGGTATTGCCTTCATCGCCGATGATAGGTCAAGTAATGTGTGCCATCGTGTAACAAAATAACTCCAAGCAGTATCAAGTTGCGTAGTATGTAGCCAGTCCCACGTGTTCGCTGCAACAAGCTCACGCAGTAGCGTGTAGTTCGTAATCCTCCTAGTAGTTGCGTCCGGTATCCCCTCATAATGTGAGTAGCAGAGGTAGTCAAATATCAGCACGGCATGATCAGCATGACCCAGTGGTGGTTCGATCATCATGTTTTCGACTATCAGTTCTTCGTTGGTGAGTATCAGATCGAAGGTAGACGGGATCTGGTGGCCGCAGATTCGTGTCGGTTCGTTGACATGGCTGTACAATGGATGGGTAGCAATCAATTCTGTTAATTCACGTCCAAACTGATGGCTGGGCGAGCCTGACGATACATCCGGAGAGTTGAAGTCTCCCATTATGAGGACATGCGTGAAGTGTTGAGAAAGTTAGAGTCCGATGGCAGCCAGCAAAGAAGAGTCTGTACTAGATTCCGCATTTGGAGGGTGGTAGATCACACCCAACAAGGCCACGTCGTCGCGCTGCAAGAAAACTCTACACCACAAAGTGTCAGGAACAGACAGATCAGGGTCTTTGATCTCTTCACAGCGTAGTGCTTGATTGTACTACAGTAGGACCCTTCCACCCCTAGTCTTACGATCAATGCGGAATGACAGCATGTTTGGGAGCATTAGTTCAGTATCCAATATGGTTGGGGTCAACCAAGTTTCTGTGATGGCAATGAGGTCAAAGTTTTTTGTCGAATGGAGCAGTTTTAATTCGGAGAATTTGTTCATGAATCCTCGGATGTTCTTATAGCAACAGGACAGTGCATGGCAGTTGCGTTGGGCGTCGTGAGGTGTAACACCTAGGAAGGCAATCCGGAAGGGATCAGCTGTGGTAGGTTTTTTGAGGTGGCTGCTTTATATAATTCCGGCTGTTCGACCTCGGGTGTTGGGTCGGTAATTCTCGGCTCGGATCTAATCCGATTGGTATCGATAGACGAACGAAGGCATACCAAAAGTCGAGCGCCGACTGGACCATACTTGGGTGAGTTGGGTAGGCGTTTTAGCGATGTTGTGAGTGTGGCGGTTGTCAGATTGCTGCTGTATGAAGCGCCATTGCTCACAATCGTGAATGTTGTTTCTGGATTCGTCAGCGTCGAAAAGCTCAGAAATGCCGTGTACGTATATACTACGTTTGTCATTATCCTGTTTCCAGTCAAATGACGGCTTTTTCTTGGCTTGCCGTGCTGCCCATGGTAGGTCGGCGAAGATAAACGATATGTTCAATGGTTCAATGGTTTATTGTGGTGTAAAAGCATAGCTTAAAAATAACCAAAGGTTGTTATGTACAGTGTGGTGGAAATAAAATAGTAAGTGTCATCTGTTTGGGGACGGGGAGGCCTTATAGCGGGCCACACTCGCTTTGGAATTGCGCCTTCCTTATATTGCGAGGCGGTAGCAGGAGAATACGGAGGCATCGGGGTGGCGTTAGACCTGGAAACAAGTAAAACTGACAGGTGGTTAGGAAGGGAATGAACGGAGTAGTAAGGCAAGGAGGACAACGTACCTGAAAAAATGAAGCTAATACGCGATGCGGTGTAGTGGATCAGTGCTTATCCGAGAACAACAGCAATCGGACAGACAAGGCCTCAAGGTATGTTGTTGTGGAGATCATTTAAATGAGCGTCCAGACTCCGTTTAAAAACCTCTACGGATGTTGCGGATACGACTTCCTGGGGTAGACTATTCCAGTGAGTACATATCCGGAGGGAAAAGAAATGCCTGCGACAGTTGAGGCGTGAGTGTTGATATGAGAGTTTGAGTGAATGGCCACGAAGATGTGAAGTTTCACGATTAAGGACGAGAATGTGTTTACAAGGGTGATCAGTGGATGAGAGGATTTGGTAGGTGAGAATGAGGTCACCACGGACCCTTCTGTATTTCACTGAAAAGAGATTGAGGGAGCGAAGACGTTCAGGATAAGCATACGAAGGCCAGACCTCTGACAAGTTTTGTGGCGCGTCGCTGGGGAGCCTCAAGAAGTCTTTGGTCCTTCAGTAACCACGGGCACCAAACTTGAACGGCGTATTCGAGATGTGGACGGATGAATGTTTTGAGCAAAAGCGACAAACATTGAGGTTCAAATCTGCGAAAAACACGTTTGAGAAGACCAAGCATGGCGTTTGCTTTATTGGCTGCTCTCAGGCACGTCGCCGAGACTGACATGTTGGACTGCACGATAATGCCTAAGTCCCTTTCTGAGGAAGTCGTCTCAATTGGGTGTAATCCCAGGTAATAGCTTGGGCTAGAGTTTGCACGCGTTGAAAGGACGCGGCATTTCTCTGTATTGAACGGTAAGCAATTTTCGAGTGACCACACATAAAGCGAATTGAGGTCGTCCTGTAGTTGATCGATGTCGTGTTGACATGTGATGACTCTCCAGAGTTTCATGTCGTCGGCATACATGAGCGTGTGGGAATCAATGGCTTGAACGACATCATCAATGAAGGATAGGAATAGGGTTGGCCCGAGTACAGAGCCTTGAGGGACACCGCTGGAAATGCTGAAACTTGAAGAGAGGCATCCATCGACGCGGACGCATGCGCGGCGATCTGATAAATAACTCTCAAGCCACTGAAGCAACTGACCTGCAATCCCTAGAGAACATAATTTGCGGAGCAAGATTCGATGGTTGACTCTGTCGAAAGCTTTCGAGAAATCTAAGTATACTAGGTGAATCTCACGTCCTTTGTCGACTTCTGATGTCCAGTGGTCACGTGCGAGCATCAGGTTCGTCACACATGATCTCCGGGGACGGAAACCGTGTTGCGAATCAGACAGAAGGTGTAGTCCTTCAATGAACTGGATCAGAGAGTCACTGATAATAGATTCCATAAGTTTCGATATAACAGAGAGTAATGTTATCGGTCGGTAATTAGACACAAGAGATCGAGAGCCGCTTTTATAGATGGGAGAGATAGATCCACACTTCCAGTCAAGTGGGACACAGCCGTTAGCAAAGAGGTGCGTGAAAAGATTAGACAGGGGATAACAGAGAGCGTCATAACCGTGTGGGTTCCATTCGCAAGACGATCACCAAACAGCCTACAACGAGGCTGGCTGATGTTTTCATGGAGTTGTGCGGTGTTGCTTCAAAACTCTCCGACAAACTGAAGTCTGCGTGAAATGTAAATTACCACTCAAAAACAAGTGCTGTAGCAGAAATGTCGGTCGCGGGAGAAGCGCTGGACACTCTAAAGGATAAAAGTCATAATCCGATCAAAACATGTGTTCAACAAAATTTTCATAATACAGTAAGTCATTCACGAATGAAAAATATATGTTGTATAACGTTATCAAAAAGCATAAACAATACAATTAATTTACGCGCGTTTGAAGTGCCTTGATTCCAGTTCAGTTCACTGCAGTTCAAGTTCAGTTCAGTTCAGTTCAGTTTGCACAGGACGATATGTGGCAGAGTCGCCAATCGAGCGTCCAGATTTCTTCCGGTGGTATGCGGTGGTATGCCAAAAAGAGCGCTCACCTCTTCAAACAAAATAGTTTCACAGATTTCTTCTGGTAAGATGGTTACCTGGAATGTAGAGCAAAAACTCCCCTCACCAAAGGTGAGGAGACATTAATGCA
>JACCGJ010005517.1:0-29087 GCA_013407085.1 Atriophallophorus winterbourni
AATCTCGGGTATCGTACGATGTTATCTAAACACAATCGGATCCCACGTCACAACCATACGACACGTTCCCGTGATCGCACACCGATGGCCGAAACAAAGCGTCCTGTGTGTGTGTGGTGACAGTCTGCTTATTCCGAACCAGACAGATAATAAGCGGTTCAATTCACGTGAATTTGTGGTCTTTGTGCAGCAACATTTTTGTTTCAGTACACCAAATGCCATGATAGGTTCATACTCCTAAATCCTAAGGATTGATCGTAATTTTCATGTATTTTAATTTCGCGGTTGGATGTCGTACGCCCCTGAGCGCAGCCACACTAAAACGTCTCGGTGCGAGTTAAATTCTCTTTGTAATAGTGCCACGATGGGTATGGCACTTTAGCATGTCAATCTTGTGAAACCTTTCATTATGACATGCGCCAGAGCCATGCTGTGGTCTTCGATCAGCCTTATTGCGAAGGATTGCTCAGGTTCTGTGTGAACACGTTTGTAACTTTGAAGGTCAAGTGCTGCGTCCTCATCAGCAAGGGCACTAACCTTCTTACAGCCATTAACCGACGTCGTCTCCGCTGGTTGGGACAAGTCATGCGTAGGAAACCCGAACGGTTACCACGCCGAGGGTTCTATTCATTAGCTAGTGCAGACGGGATATAAGTGGCTAGTGGTCAGCTATTAACTTGGAAGAGTGACGTGAAAAGACTTACTTTTTGTCTAGCTAAGCTTGGACTGGCGCGCTTACATGGTTGGGATATAAGCGACTGAGATAGTGTATGGCTTGACACATTGGCAGCGGAGGCAACGAACCGACATCAATGGTAAGAGTGCATCAATTTTCATTTCACCCTGATGATAACTTTTGCTCCGATCATGAGCCTTAAAAAACCCAAAAAATAAAAAGACGTGTAAACTGGCTATAGATATTCATTGTTCTTTTTTCACTATTCCTCTATCCTTTCCACGTATTGTACACTTCATTGTTTTGTTGAGCGACACCATATCTGTATCAGATTGTGCAACACACACACACACACACATATATATATATATATATATATATACACACACACACTCAAATCTCGGTACTATGCCACCTCGGTACTATGCCACTCTCGCTACTATGCCACTTTTGCTCGGTCCTGACAAAATTCAATACAAAATAAATTTACTATGCCACTCCCTACTCTCGTTACTATGCCACTATTCTGTGGCTATTTAAAAGTGCATTTTTGCGCATTTTACGCAAATAGTCAGTCGGTTTCAAGGTCAAACACCCGATGTTTCTCCCTAACGCCAGCTACAACAAGCCAGTCACCTCACGCACAACGACAAACCTCTTTCCTACTTTGTATCGATAGCTAGACCCACGAAAGCGCGCGCACAAACAGACACTCACAACAGTGACATCGTTATTTTCAAACTATTCAGCACATAATGTCAGCTCAAAAACGCAAGTGAACCGACTTTACGCTGAAGGAGAAGTTCGAGATCATCGATGCTGCGAAGAAGGAGCCGAATCAGTCCAAGTTGGCGAGGGAGATTAGCAATAAATGGGGCGTCGGAGTTAAGAAAACCACCGTAAAGGGCATTCTCAGCAAGAAGGATGCAATTGAAGCTGCAATCAAATCTGGAGTTCTATCGAAGCGCATGAAGCTGACGCAGCCTCACGACCCGAAGTTTGAGGAGGGAGTGCTGATGTGGCTGAAGCAAGCAAGAGGACTGAATCTGTCTGTCAGCGGCGATCTGATCAAGGAGAAGGCGATAAAACTGACTGAGCTGATGCACATCCCAGACATCATGGCGAGCGACGGTTGGTTAGATAGCTTTAAGAAGCGCAATGGCGTCACGTTTAAGACAGTGCAGGGCGAAGCTGGAGCGATGGATTCCCAATCCTTCATTGATTAACAGCAGCAGGTTCTCCGGCCCTTATTCAGGCAGCTCTGCAGATGATGTCTTCAACCTGGACGAAACTGATGCAAGCGTGTGATCGGCTAGACAACGAGATGAACGAGATCCGACGAAAGAAGATGCGTCAGCCAAAGATTTCTGAGAGCTTTGGACAGATTGATTGAGCAAATAAATGATGGACTTGAGAAAATAAAGCCGTTTTTACAAACCCTCGTTACTATGTCACTCTCGCTACTTGCCACCTCTTGTTCGGTCCCAACGGGTGGCAATAGTAATGAGATTTGAGTGTATATCTATTATATATATACTATAATCTATATTATCTATATAAATATAATATTAATATATATCAATATAGATAATAATAATATATATATATATATATATATATATATATATATATATATATATATATATATATGCTTAGATTTATTTCTCGTACCTCTATCACCATTCTAATAAAAACAATAATAATGATTATTTCTATGTTATATTTTGAAGCACAAACCATTTTGTTTTTGGTCTCAGCTACGGTTATTCACTGTTGCTGCAAATGACCTCGTATACGTGGTGTTAGTGACCATTGTTGCAACACTGATAATCTTACGTAGACTTTGCGTTAAGTCGACACACTGTATGGGTCACTCGGTCATTTGTGTTACACGATTGTGCTGTGGCCGTCTATTTGCTTCGATTTGTTCACCGATTCATCATGATGGTAGATAAATGAATAAAAAAACAAGCTCAGAGCTAAGCAAACTGCCGCAAAGTCATAGACTGCACTTGACTTGAGGTACTGTTGGTTTAACGAAGGATTTCCGCGTGTTCCAACTGATGAGTGACCCGGGTAGCATGGTCTCACTTTCCCAGTACTGAGGTACTCCACCGTTCCACTTCAGTGCTGTTAGATGACCTTGATTCTGTGCTTCCCCCAAGTGTTTACCTACCGTACTGTAGCGGTACTTTGTTCTGCTGCAGTATTTTGTTCGGATGTGCTACCGTACAGTACTTCTGTGCTGTGCGGCTAACACTGTGCTAAATTGATTAGCCAGAGGTAGTGAGCTACATGCTGAAACACGATGGAGTCTCACTACGATCTTTATTCATTATTCTCTATTTCTCATATCTGTCTAGGCATGGGCAACCTGACAGTAATATCGTCCACGAGCACTCTCTGACTGTCCGGCACTTTGCCTGGATTAGGCTTGTGCTTTCGTACCATACTATATCTTTTCGATAAGACATATTTCCAGTGAGTATCGTTCTTAATTTATCACAACCGATGACACACTAAGATCTGATGAACTCAGAGCAACCTGGCAGTATTACACCTTGAAAAATATTGTGGAAAATTCACGCCGATTGATTCAACTCCAGCATCGTATTTCTCAAGACTTTCCACGCGTGCTTTCTCCACCGTCATACCACTTACACGGAATCAGAACCAAGTAATATGTGTCACATTTCCGATACCAATTTTCACCGCCGTTAGTATCCGTTTTCATCATGTTAAACCCGAGCTGTCACTTCATTGAACCTGAATAGCTGACAGTACGAATTCGCAATTTTCTACCAAGCGAGAGGTCCTGGGCTAGAATGCTCACGGTGCGTGGTGGGAATACACTCAACCGTAATTCATAACCATCACCAGGTGTAAAATATATACAACGGAAGGTACCGCGAGTTGGCGCAAATTAGATATGTAGCTGCTACCGAATTTCAATAATGTTTGCTACCTGACTGTACAGTCCCCGGCTAAATCGCCTGCTGGAACAAAATGTTCGTCTACAGTTTCTCTATTTTCTGTCTCATCACAGCGACCCCACACACACCATGCCTTTTAACTCATATGGCATTATTTCTTGTTGTCGGTACACGCACGAATTGCGAATCCTCCCGTGATTCATGGATATCTCAAAGTAGCATACAAGCACAACTTGTTTAGCTACACCTCTGTTCTATCGGTATTACTCTGGTCTACCTCACTAGCTACGATGCCATGGCTTTAAGCCCCAAAGAAACGCCACCAAGATATTCAAAGCCTGCCTCATATCTAACATTCATCTTATGGAATTTAAGGTTTCTTGTCGATTTAAATTGACCGGAGCAAATGCAATGTAAGAACACCAAAAGGTATTCAACTTCATAGAGTTGAAGTCGGTTCGCTACGTGAATCCAGGCAAAGTGCTGCAGTCATAGGCTGCGCGTGGGCCAAGTTACTGTCAGGCTGCCGAGATCTCCAAAGATATAAAATAGCGGCCTTACTGTCGTTTCACAATGACGTCAACTCAATTTGCTTTTCAAAAGCTCTCTGATGTTGCTGGTCCCACCTTGTGACTACATGGGAGGTAAACCGCTCGTAAGCCAGTCCCGGTATTAGCCTGTCATGCAATGTTTTTCTTACGTCAATCTTGTTTGCTGGTTGATTCAACAATGTCGTCTTTCAATCGTTCCTAACCGTAAGGCCAAGTATGCATCTAAATGAGATGTTTAATAACCCCCAAACGAAATTAGCTGCTCTTGTCTTGACAGTTTAACGTTTCAACGTCGTTATTCTATTACGCATAACCCGTCATGTTTACGTTCATGTATGCGCACTCATGCTACGCTGCCAGCTTTGAATCACCCCGACCTGTCCGGCGCACTCGAGACTTCGACGCGGCCTTGATTTCGGCTTTGAGACTTTGCGCTACCCTACTCGAGTATACCCGCTTGCTCTCATGATTTGTCGCACTTTAGTTAACGATGCAGCACACATTCAATACCGTGTTTGTATGCGCGTATCCGTATTGCCCGATCAAAGCCGGATTGGCGATTCATTCATTCTCGTGATCCCAGTAACAGCTAATCGGGTAAAAATTTGAGGATAAATGTACACGTACCACAAAAAGTTTGCTGGTCAGTTAAGTATGAGCCAGGAGTCATAGTTGTTCTCAGAGCTGGCATAGTTGCGTCACCAAACAACATCCACGAAATTTGCTTCGATGCAAATTAGGGATGAGGATCATTCTGCTGCGTGCAACCTCATCTAGTATTTTCGAATGCGACGTGTTCTGCCCTTGGCTTGCCGAAATACCTCCACGTGGTGCCAGCTGGGTGAGCTCGGTTCTCCGAGCTCAGCGAAAGGTTCGGCGGTGGTGTCTGAGGGTGTGGTGGATTTTCGCCTGGCAAGCGTTCTCCCTATAAAAAGCCACAAAAATCCAATGATGACATCACGACGCGGCGGATGTGACTCGCCGCTCCAAAAGTCACTGCCCCTTGTCCTATCCAAGGACATTGTATGGTGCACAGGCAAAACTGAAGTCACCAACCTATCAACGGGGTTATCGGGCTCCGAACTGGAAATTCCCAGAAAAGGGCGTATGAACCGCTTCGTCGGTCACCGGCCACCGATAGGTGCGAACCTCTCTCGCTCCACTGCCTTGTGGGTACAGGCTCGGGGTGGGACCCCCTAAACGAAATCTCCCCTACTTCGGTGTAGGCAACCGGGTAGTATCATGCCTACGTTCAACGATGCCGATGACAACGCTTTGTACCCCCCCCTTCTCGCTTTGTACATCTCATTGTTTATGTTGAACGGCACTATATCTGTATCAGATTGTGCAAATATAATAATATAATAATAATTGGATAGGATCTGCGGACCAATGAGAACACGCTACCAACGAGGTCACCTAAGAATCCCAACCCATCACAGTAGATAAGGTTACACGCTGCAGATAAATTCGAATGATCCTCATCGCCAATTTTGATCGAAGTAAATTTCGCTTATGATGCCATCTACCTCGGTGACAACACGTCCGCAATCAAATATATCAGCTCGAAGAACAACATATAGCTGTCATCCCACACCTCAGCTACAACTATTAAAATTAGCTCTGGGGGCCTTGTTTGCTCTCAGTGTACCCTTCATCATTTCCTGGTTCCCCGTACTTGGGCGTACATTTTATCCGGTCTACTAACTCCCCATATTGACGTTTGTGGACCTAAAAATACGGAAAATGGACAAGCGTATCACACCTCACTGACCACAAGAAAGCTGATGATAGATTATCGCATACCCTGGGAACTAAATGCTTTCATTTTTTATTCACTCCATACAAAACTGGATCTCCGGAAAACAATCACGTTCATCTCTTGTCGTTTTATCAATATCTTTCGCGCGCACACTCACACACGATCAATGCCACTTCATTCCGAGTTCGTATCTCGAATATGCACCCTTTTAGCGCGTGCTATAGTGTGACCAAACAGTATCGATTGTTACTGGTGATGTACCGCGACGGGTTGCTCGCATTCCATTCGTACTTGACCTTGTTGTAATCACGCACGTGACTGCCTCGGTGTCATTGCTGCAACTGCTTGCTTGATCCCTGCCGCACGGATGTGCAATTGTGCAGTATTTCTGTGCTGTGCGGCTAACATCGTGCTAAATTGATTGGCCACCGGTAGTGAGCTACATGCTGAAACACGCTGGAATCTCACTACGATTTCCTTTCTCATATCTGTCTAGGCCTGGGCAACCTGACAGTATCACAGCCCACGTGCAGTTTCTGACTGTGCGGCATTTTGCCTGGATCAGGATTGTGCTTTTATACATATACATACATACATCCCTGCCACCATTTTCTTTAGTGTTTTTACCTCTTCCAACACACGGTGATACAACGTGTTCACACACTGGATGCGGCTGACTTGTATTCATACTATTGCTGTCTTCCCTGGTTGTCACATTTTCGTTGTTTTGATTTTGACAGCACTACTGGGGCATCTACTCATTCCTCCCGTTTGTGGTGATCCTGTTCATTGCGATTGTGATCTTGTACTTTTTCCTTCCGGAGACAATGAATCGAAGCATGAGTAGAATCCAGCTGGATTTACTTCTACGCTCGCGCTTCCGTCGACCCTCTTCATCCGAGCCGATCGAGTCGGAAGCCACGCTGAATTCCGAAATCGAGAGAGGTAAGCATTTAACGGCCCTCTTTCACTGCAGTGTCTCTGTCGCCACGAAGTTTCTTGTGTGTGTGTGTGTGGTTGCTCGTTTTCGAGCTCAACAAGATATGTCTGGGTCGAATTGTGTTTCACGAACAAGGTGTACAGCGTTTTGAACTTTCACGGCATTATACACACTGCTGCGCAATCAGTTACAGTGATTCCTGTCAGAACAACTTTGAGCGAGAATACCGTTAATATTACGCGTGATCACTTCATTTGGAATCAGTTGCATGTTAGGTTCGCCTAATTATCGCTCATCACGATCAAACGTTTGCGGATGCAAGAATTTCTCAGCTTCCTTCGTCCTCTATTAGTACCTAGCTTGTTGCCGGTTGTACATTGTTCAATCTCCTCTTTCACATCGTGCATTGTGCCTGACAATTTCGCATGCTTAAAACGAAAACCGTTGCTTCAACGTTGCATGAGAAATATTTTTTTTTTTGCTTCTTGCTTTTACCGTATAGACTTTCGCCGCCCGTCGGCTTACGTATGTCTCCGTCTCAGCGGAGGGAAACACTGAACATATATATCCACCACAAATTAATCTTTGCTTTCGAGAAGAAAGGCTGAAAATCAACACCTTATTTCGCAACAGTCTGTGCTTTAGTCTGTCAGGCAAAGTGTTTTTATCACGACATTCTCTATGCTGTCAATGTGGCGACGACGCTAAGACAATAGTGGAGCATCCACGTCTTCGCATTTTTCGCAACACCATAGAGCATATCTTCTTTTGGTTATTCTTTCACACAAATTAACGTTACCCGTCACTTGCGCTGGCTGTTTACTCTCGCCTCGCAACAATCAGCGATTCTGTTGGCTTCGTCCCCACCTTCTTCACTGACGGGAGGTCTCACGGGAACATAGTGTAGAGGAAACACGCGATACTCGAACAAACTCACAACGATAGCCTCCTTGTGGTGTCGTAACACGCCTATTGCCACCAAGATGCTGAACACGACACGAACCCTATCCCGGTAGATAGATGACGTGGGATTTTGTTCATAATTACTACTTAATTCCTTGCCCATATTCCGCTCCTCGTCATGTTTGAGAAGTATCTTCAAACTCGTGTATCAGAATGTTTCACCATCCCGTTCTGGATGTTGTCCGGTCGCACATTCTTCAGTTCACTTTTAATCCCCAAACCCAGGAAATCAGCAAGCGAACATCCGGGTAAGATACACTTTTGAACCAGTGATCAGTGTTCCGTGTTGGTCCCACTGTGTGGTGTATAATCACGCAATCAATCAATCAATGGTGTTCTCGTCCGTTGATGAGTGTTGCGCTGTCGCTGTCTTGTTGGTCCGTGGATTCGCACACAAATCGTTCTGTGCTGCACCTGCTTATAGATATGTGTTCTTTGCTATTTCCTCATTTGTCACCTGATACAATGTTGATTGGCTGACAAAGTGTTGCAATTTGTTCCCACGTATGCCCACCGTATGATCAGAGTCCGTAAAATGCTCCGTTTCCATAACATTTTTAAATATAAAATTAATCCAATCAAGGAGCGCTTGTATGCCACTTTTGGATAAGCGCATGCGGATCCTGATCTTACTGTCCCTACCTGATGAGTGCAAACAGCACGAAACCGGTCGTGGGGTGTGAATGACGGAAAAGCATGCAAATGAATATTTTAATCCAATCAACCTTCGGACGACCGATCCACACAATGGATTAAAATCAACCAATCAAATCTTCGCTACTGACCCGTGATCGGTCATCAATTCCGATTGTGCGGAGTTTTCGTTCAACGTTCCATGTTTTTAATCGCTAGTTCCAACAAGCGTTTTTAATTCGTCAGTTCTGAAAATCAGCGGGATTAAAACCCAATCCCACTTATCTTTAGAATCCTAATCGCATCCTCTCGACCAAGTGCGAAAATTTTGCTCACATGGTTTCTGAATGCACAGCTCAACACACCGTCATCTGAGCATTCTTCCTCGGAAACTCTTCGGTCACCTTCACCCAACTGAATCATGCGTTGCCATCAGATATATGTTACGAACTAATTCTTAATGTACGTGACCCGACTAACGTAAAGTAATCTTGGGCCAGATGCTTGGGAGTCCGCGCTGACTGTCAGTAATTACATCAAACTAAAGCTGTATCCGCAATCACCTGACAAGATTCACTTCTGATTAAGCGGTTCTATTCTCTCGCAACCTGACTGATGCTCCCCCATTTGTTGTTTCAAATCTTTTCTACCCAAAATGGTCTAGCCTTCGTGCCAAATTCATTTCTGTTCTCACCTGTCCGCCATTCCAATCGCAGCTCGTCATTTGACCTGGTGTGTCCTGTGTTATCAAGATGATGGTCTTTATTATGTTGAACATAATTGTCCTAACGACGGTGTTGTTTGTTTATTGCCCACTAATTTCTTTTCAGCTAACATATGATAGTGATGCCTGACCGGTGAGAAACACATTACTTGGGTCCCTAGTATATCGTCGTGTATCTCACCTTACAGCTTCACCTGCACCCTCATCAACACTGAAATGCCACTTTCACAAAATGCTATTTCATCACATAATCGCATAATTTTCTTTCTCATATCTGTCTAGCCCTGGGTAACCTGACATTATGCTAGCCAACGTGCCGTCTATAACTGCGGCACTTTGCCTGGATTAGGCTTGTGCGATCATACATACATACGTACATTATTTTAACTAATTTGAAGGCGTTGTTATATAGTTTTTTTCCAGAGAACCAGAGTGTTCAAATCCCGCGTCGCAGACCAGTTCTCGGTCAAACGCTCGACAGTTTTGTTAAGGGTCAACGTTATGTGTTGCTCACATTCCCTGCAAGAGCTACGATTGCGCGTTTTCGACTGCGGAACAGATTGACTATAGAATAGATCTTCAAATTAAAACAAACAATGCGAATTTGAAATTTACGGCGTAGCAATATCCGTGATCAACTTTTTCCTACTGTATTGTCGCTCTATGGGCCTTGAAACGATGGAAGAATGCAGACATGATTGACTTTGCAACCACCGTCATATAGGTTTCTTATAACAAATCGTTGTGCTACCATTAAGATTCACCGAAAAATTTCCGGCTGATAATAAAAACGACTATCTCGGATCATTCAACCTCACGGACAACATTACATCGGTATGTATGAAAGCACGAGCCTGATCCAGGCAAAGTACAGCACTGTCAAAGACTTCACACGGTCTATGATACTATCAGGTTGCCCAGGCCTAGATAGATATGAGAAAGAAAATAACAATGGAAATGGTAGTAAGAATCTAGCGTGTTTCAACATGTAGCTCACTACCCGTGGTCACTCAATTCAGCACAGCAAAGAAGTACTGCACGATTGCACATCCATGCTGAACTGTCAAAACCACGAGACGAAGAAACTGAAAAGACGAGTAAGGGCGGGGCCTAAAATGCTGCTGAACTTGTAGAAGATTTGGCACAGACACCGGTACGAGATGCCTACACCACTTGTGCTCTTACCCACCTCCCACGCTCACTACTGGTTTCAGGCTGTTTGCCGTCACATAAGAACAACAAGCTTAGGTTCAGGGAGATCTCAAACAAGTTTGAGTAAATGTGTTGTGCTACTCACATCCCATTCACCTACAAAATATGACTGGACCCCGTTCAGCCTATTCTCGGTGGAATATCGGTTAATGGTTGCTTGACATCATTTAAACTTTGCAACCATCGACATTTCGCGGCCTGTCCTTTTGAATAAAGCTTCTCACTTCCTATTCGCCGAACCAATCTGTAAATCATTGTTTCCTAAACGAGTGGTGTGCAGAGCAATGACAACTATTATTATTTTGTGTAACCAGTGGATTTTTCATCTAACCTTTTAACCGATCAAAGAGGTTTCGCCGCACCCCCTAGTATGTATGTATGAATGAATGTATGTATATATATATATATATACCTATGTACGTATGCATGCGTGCATGTATGTATGTACCTATGTATGCATGCATGTATGTATGGTATGAAAGCACAAGCCTGATTCAGGCAAAGTGCCACACAGTCAGAGACTGCACGTGGGCTGAGATACTGTCAGGTTGCCCAGGCCTAGACAGATGTGCGGAAGAGAAAAGAACAGGAAATGGTAGTGAGACTCCAGCCTGTTTCAGCATGCAGCTCACTACCTCTGGCCAGTCAATTTAGCACGGTGTTAGCCACACAGCACATAAATGCTGCATGATTACACATCCGTGCATATATGGATGTACGTATGCATGAATGCATACCGAATCGATGTCTGTCAGTACGTATGGTTGCACACACTCACGTTGTATGAAGTGACATACTCGAATTTAAACCAAAGCATGCGATAATTTGTTGTATGTCGTGTCGATTGATCTTATTCTTATGTTTCCTTATGCCACTCCAAGCACGTACGATTGAAAGTTGCATGCTCTTGTATTTTAAAACCATTTAACAACCGTATACCCCAAAACACTCAAGCTAATTTCGCTGGGCTCACATTCACTATTTGTTTTGTCGTTTGTCTAACAACTTCGTGGTTTGACTCACGTGTTTTGTGCTCGGGTAAACTTGTTCGAATTTGTTTCCAATTGCAGTTGAAATCCCTCCACCGATCGCAACCGTGATACGCGTTCATGAGGATCCATAGTGCAATCACTGTCTTGCCACTCACTTCGCCTACTTTCTTCGATTTTGTTTAAACCCTTTCGTGGATAAATCAATCATCTTAGATATTGTATTCGTCTGACTTGTCCGGCGTCTTGTACTGTACCATTCCGTGCCTAGTTGTAAACAAATCCTTTGCTTTTTGCTATTGTCATTTTGTACCGAATGATATTCACTTTTACTTCTTCTAATACTCTGGCGTTCTTCTACCTCTGACAGACAATTGGTTGTTTGTCTTGAGTGACGTGCTGTTGCCCCGGCTGTTTGATACGATATTAGGGTGTATTCATGGCTCTCTAAATCAATGCTTTACGCTCTACTTTGTCGTGGGTCAGTCATATCTGTAGACCAAAACTATTGTGTTACAAATGAGATCATGAATGACACGTCAGTAGGAATCTTTCTTTTGCTCAAAGAAAATTGCTTCAATTGTTGTCGAATTGTATCAATTATTTTGACATGCGTTGTTTGCAATTATAAGATAACGCGTTTGACGCAAACGGTTGCTTGTTGTATGTTTTAAAAGTACCTATTCAAACGGAACATCCTCTCTACTTTATTCTGTGACTTCAACTGGGAATGAGACTACCGCGATGTTGTGGAGCTTGCATTGGTTTGATCATCAAACTGAATAACTTGCAGACATGGTGTACATTCGTTATCCCACTTATAGTTGTGGCACCCAATTGGCGTTAATTCGAGGTTCAATGAAGCATGAAGCACCATAGGATGTTGAAAATTAAAATGCAAGTGTATAAAACAAGCTGAGCAAATAAATTAAACCGTATAAAGGTTAACGGGAGACGAATGAATTAATAAAAACTTGTCTAATTTAGTTTTAAATTCACCCAAGCTATCTGAATGGGTAACAGTAGAAGGTAAACTGTTCCAAGTAAAACAAACACGGACAGAATAAAAATAGGTTATACGGTTTAGGTGAGAATGGGGTACCACCAGTGTATAATCGTGGGTCCGATAATTCCCAGAATCCTTTCACATGGTTCTTTGTAAGAGATGATTTGGGGCATGGAAATCTTTGTAAAGTAGGATAAGGTATCCTCTGTTTCGTCGATATACAAGGTCGAACAAATTCAAGTGAGCTATCTGCTTTGTTAAGCTTGTTTCGGATACTGATAATTGCTGCATAATTTCTTCGTCTTTCTTGTACCACAGAGACAATGACTGCACCGCATATCCCATGAGTGATCCCATGTATGTATCCATGATCCGTGTGAATCTTTTCAAGGACATGTGAATCTATATGGTATGTGAAGTCTACTTGATTCGACACATTCACGGGCCTTCATTTGTTGAAGTTAGAAGGTAGTTCTTCAAATATTGAATATTGCTGTCGGGTGACACTCTTCGGGAAATTGTCGCACTTGTCAAATGCAACATTTGAAGATTTTCTCGGATTTATTGCTGTAGAAGTGGTGTCGAAGTTGTTCTTCGTGTATTGAGAATGAACAAGATCCACATAATGAACTAGTGTGCTTTTTACTAGGATATTCAGCATATAAAAGGGAACGTAAGGATTCTAATCCGGTAAGTTGTAACATTTCCGTATCACGAATATTTTAAGCATATGTTCTCGCTAATGGCGCAATCCAGCAGCGCATCAACGCAAACAGTCCTTCTGAGTACGCTGTAATTTATATTTTTACTACTAATAAGTAGCCAAATAATTGATAAAAACATCAGTTCCAACGACCGCCCGTGCGTTTCAAAATTTAAATTTCGAGTGACTTATAGATATTTGATTAACCTTCCGTCAACACAATTGTGTCGTATGTATGTGTGCAGGAGTTTACATGGTGAACTTAGGCGATGTTGCTTGCGTTTGCTGCTGGATAATTTCACCCCGTCAAAGTGCCTCAACAGAACGGGAAAGATGAGTAGCATATCAATGACGGAATTTATTTTTACGACATCTTAACGTTACGAAATATCTTTTTTCTTCTTAAAGTCTGAGATTTGAATCGCCAGTACACCCTGAAAGCATCAGTTTTTCGTCCCACCAACGTCAAACTGCTGATGTTTGCAATTTTAAGATAAGTTCCACGTTATTCAGGGATCCACGTGCTTCTTTATAATTTGAACTTTTAGCCATTTATCGAATTCGAAGCGTGAGCGGTAATACACCTCGATTGATCATATTGTTAAATCATCATACTGGTGTATAAAGTGTTTTTTTAACTCCGCGAGTCAACAAATTTGAATGAGTGTTGTTACACATGACGTGTGTCACGCATCTCTAATTTTCAGAAAGGTCACGGTTCCCATCCTAAAGAACCACATAAAGAGATAACCTCAAAACCCATTCTGAACTAAACTAGGCACTAGGCGAGGTTGAACAAGTTGCTACGGGAGACTACCATCCTATCATGTTTGTGACATCAATGGGATTTTTAAGTTGCCCGACTGGTTGAAATCAAAACAATTACTTTTCAATGATATGTTCATTAGTCATGTCCTTCACTTCAAGAAGAGCAGCAACCGCACTAATGCTCGTCTTTGGATATTTCAACGCTTGGTAAACGAATAAATGTTGAAAACCAGAATGTGGTTCTTAACGTATTCGAGACGTGTTTCACTTAACGATTGTGAAATCTTGCCGAATCGTCTACTCTCGAGAAATAGGAATTTCTTAACGCGGTAATTGTCATAATCGGCCGTTGTGACAATCGGATGCTGACAGGAGCTTCGTGACCAGAACCATCACACGATAGTTTAGTGCTTGGATATTTCCACTCATTTCCCTGGAGCTCATCGTTGCTGCTAGCGGTAGGGTAGCGTGTGAACTACTGGTTAAGATTTGTAATCGTGCCTCCTTACTGCCAATTGGTGTGAATTCAGTCTGGTATCAATACGACTTCCTGGTTGTCCTATGCATTGCATCTCATCTGTCGCGCAAGGGATTTGGTAGAACACTTTCTTCTTCTTCTTTTCACCTATTATTTACTTTGCACATCTGTTAGAGTAGTATTCGTATACACCCATGGGCAAGTTTTATCCAAAGTTTGAGTAGTCATGTACTCTTTCCCAGATATTCTCATAGTGTGGTAAAATTTTCCTGCTCTGAACGTTTTGTTGTACTGTGGAAGGACGTCTTGGCTATTTATATCTGAACATAACGTTTTTTGGATAACCGATTTTACTAGAATCTCTTTCTCTGTTATCATTTCATGTGTGCTGCAATGCGTATTTTACTCGCTTCAACGGTTCGTACACAACTCTTGCTGTGGAGAGTCTTCATGGGGAAATCGATACGACTATTGATCGCATTTTTGATTGAGCTTTTATTCACGATTTAGAATACATATAAATATAAGTATGGTGGAAAGCCTAAATTTTCGTCATGTTTCTTATAGGTGTAACACCTTCAGACAATTTTTTTGTGATAGTTTATTATGCCTTGGAAATAGCAAGTCAAATCCCACGATCAGTGTTTCTCAAAAGATGTTGAATCATCTAGTGTGCGTTATATTCCGATCAAAAGTAAGTTTGTCAGGAAGCAATGTCACTACTACTCAAATAGAGCGTTTAGAAAGCGACAGATTGGACTTCACAACGGTATGGTTGATAAACTAGGACTTTACGCAAAGGGCATTTCAGGCGGATCATAGTATTAGGCAACCGCTGTCTCTGGAGCATTTGGGGATTTGGCTGGTACCACCACCTATGCAACACTGCCATTCGTTATAGGGTTTCGGTATTAATACTTATATAATGTTGCAGATCAACCAACACAGGCTACGATTTTTTAAGTAACGTGCTGGGTATGTCGGACCATCAAGTTGCGTAATAGATTGTGTAAGTGATGCTTCTTCTCGATTGGCATTGAACTCGGAATGGCAACCCGCCACGCGAGAGGCAACTAAAGACCAAAAACTAAAAACCTATTTTATGTCATCGCATTCCGTATTCCAGACTGCGGTCCCTGAGATCTGATAGTGCGGTGGCTAGTTACGCCAGAGGTTGTCTTCAAATCGTCTTCTGTAGCGGTATTGATTGATGTATGTCGGTGACATCCGCAAAGGAGCTGTCGGAATAATCTCGTTCACGAGACTAGACTAGATGCATTCGTAGGGTATTTCGTTGCCTTTTATTCTACAGATGTAGTTTTTTGCTTTGTCTATTCCCCGTTATTTTTGATTTCATAGTCTCCTGATTGTTTTGCATCCTTAAGGGTTAAATTCCGATGGATGCAGTCTCCGGCCATCTATGACTTCACATATTCTTTTCACGATACAATTTAATTATAGTGTATTTGGAAGCAATACTACGGTATTTTAAAATAAAATATTCTAGGAAAGCTGTTAATAATGAGAGGTAAATGGATTTCTTCGCAAAACTTACAACAAAAGAATGTCAGATTTACTGCTCTGGTCCAAAATAGTAAACTCGGGGCAGTCTATAGGTCGCTTATACGTTTAAGCCCTGCACCGATGGTGGTTTGGTGAAGACTTGGGAAATCTAATTTCTCATGTACCGGCGCTGTGTGCTTGCAACCCTTTTGAATACAAAGGAGCCACATATTCCTTGAGTAGAAGTAAAAAAATAAACCTGCGCTCTTTGCTTTGAACAAATATCGCGTTGTCACAAATGCTGTGTTACCAGGTACCGAAGCATCGCACGGAGATACAAATCTCCGGTATAATTAGGGGCATCAGAACTACTTAATATTACTTCAACGCAGGTTTAATAAGTACTGATTTTTGGTGTAATTAATCAGTCATGTATTAAAAAAACACAAGCTCAGCAAAATAATTCGTTACGGCTCAACGGCTACAATTTCTATTGCAATGCTTCATGGCATCCTTTCCTAGTACGTTGGGATGGATCCAGAATGAGTACGAATTTGCTTAGACTGTTACTTTTGTGTTTTTTGTACATACTTAGACCCCTTGGATTTGCAGTTTTACAACGTTTGACTTAGCATCCACTTTTGAATCGACAAGGGAGAACATTCATCTAAAGCGATCAATGGAGCAAAATTTAAAACATAATGCGACACATTAATTGATTGAGTTAAAAGTATAACCAACCACTCGCTTGAATGCAACGCGATTAACTATGTTCAATCGGCCAAACCACAGCCTCGTGCTGGTTTCAATCCAGGGACAGCGGTTGTTTATTTGATCGACCTAGCACTGCATGTGACGAACCGGAACGAAAAAACAGTCCATCTATATCGGCACACCATTCAAACTGTCATTAAGTTCCGTCAGGCGATCAAGACTGTTGTATATATCCGCAATCCAAAATGCTGTCCAGTAAAGTAGAACACACTGTACCCATCGAAATATGAACAAGTTTTTTGGAACATGGAATCTTGTTCACAGTGAAAACTATCATCAACTTTTAGAAAAACTGGGTTAGTTGCAACATCACATCCATACAACATTGTGTAGGTGTTGACAGAGTTGGCCGTAGAATGTCTGTGACTTCTACTCAATACGTGGAGTTTGCCCAAGCTGAAGATGGCCTCATCACAATGACCAATCATACCAGCCTGGGAGAGAACGTAATCAACTTCAGACTGGGTGAGACATTAGAGTACAAAGATTTGGATGGATCTCACATTCGGGTAAGTTCATTTTGAAATGATTTTTTTATTTTTAAACATTGCAACTGTTTCATATTATTAGATCCTTCTAAAAGCCTTTGTCATTATTTTTCTTAGAATATGTATACCGAAATCATTAAAGGTGAAGAGGATATTTTTGAAATAATCGGGCTAGGACTTTGAGACAATTAAACCCGATCCAGAACTGCGTTTCGGGTGAAAATAATTTACTCCATGAATCTAAGTTGTACTTTGAACCCACTGTTGACCAGAAGTGGCACAGTCAAACTTCATAAGACCGATCCACACAGCAAACCTAAGGCTAAAGATCAATCGTATGGGATGATTCATCTCTTGGATTGCTTGCATTCTTCGCCGGTGTGTAAGTGCGGGAGATGTGAGCACTCGAAAACTGTTGAAAACTTTTGAAATCTGAGGTCATTGTTGGTGAAGATTGTTACAACCAAACCTTTTAATCACATAAACACAGTGCACGTGTGAATGTACTAAAGCGCATGGGCTTGAACTTGGGCGTACATTAATGTTAGTTTTAACACTTGATTTCGTAGGTTGCCTTGTTCAGACAATTTTACCGGTCACCGAATTTAAGCCAGATAAATAAAAAAATAGATTTCCATTGTCTCTTGTTCACGATTCTGAGTGAGTTATCTTGAGAAAGATACAATTATTTTTTACAGTGAAACTTATTGACACTAACTTTCTATCAAGTGCCAGTTAAATGGGGGTTGAAGTGTATTACAAAATTTCAACTTTAATCCAATTTTGTGGTGTTATTAACCGTCAGCTTTTCTGCTGAATGGGTAAGGATTAAAATCTGGTTACTGCGCAGATGGGGCAAATTCTGCGCAACATTGTTCCTTACCTTGTCAGATGGCCTCTACTAGCCTAGTAGGGAAAAGCATATATTATTATTACTATCAACTAGATATTTAACAATGCGTACACTTTACTCTCGAAAATTCAATTTGGACAAATGGAAGATAACCGAGGATTCTCGTTCGGAACTCACTAATATTATTATTACACGGCAATATTCAGTTGCATTTTTATTTGAAAAACGCGATAACGTACGGCGGTGTCACTAAATTGAGTGCACCGTGAAAATAACTAGATATATTTTTCAAAAATAGATTAACCTTAGCCCCGTTAGTTATGTAATTTTTTACGCATATGGGCCGCAGTGTCAACCGACCTTGACTGTGTTCACTTGTATTAGATTGATGTGGATACACATTAATAGGTAAATCGACCACTGATACTGGTCATGCCTACAAGACGTGACACAGTGTGGGCGTACTGTAGGCTGTTTGGCGGTAAGGTCAAATCAGTGGTGGGGGTAGACTACTGCTTAATCATGTTCCCTATCCTGACTATCACCCTTGGTCTGACGAAGCTTCTGTGTCAGAAGTGAAACCTTACCCAAAAACTTCTCAAACCGATTGCACTCAAATTTCTTTGCATTATGAATACACGATCGGTCCCAAACATATTCCAATCGATTGCTAGAATTATTTTTCGAATGTGCATATCTTCAGGTATTCACACCGGAAGTTGACCGCTGTATCTTTAGCATCATCTACCTCTCATCATCAACATCAAGGTGGAACGAAAGAATCGTAGCTTTCGCTTCGGTAAGAAATTCATACGGTGTTGTGCTGTTACGTTTTAACTCAAATTTAAATAAGAACTACCTCTCCAGGTTGCACTGGATTTACGATGAAAATATCATCCATAATATTAAGGGGTTCAAATTATAATCAGCTCGATGCTGTCGTGCGTCTGAAGCATTGAAGGTCACTTGTTGTCATACTTAGTTAAAAATCTCTTCAAAATCAAGATTCAACTCGCTAAAAATTACTTTTAAACTAGCCGATAGGTAACTATTATTTAAACCCATTTCGTCATAATTGCACGTGAATGAACGTTAGAACTCATAACTGTACATTTTCATCAACTTAGACACAACAACTTGGTTATAGAAATTAGTTAAATTTCTAACTGTGATATTATTTAAATGTTTATCAATTCTGCTTAAATTTACAATTTCAGGCGGTTTTCCGTTCCGAAGGAGACCACCGTCTTGTGGAAGAACAGACCAGGCCAAACGCAAGCCTACTTGTCGTAAGAGAAGTTTGCGATAATAAAATGACGGCAGTAAGTTTATTTATTGTTGCAATACAAATGATTTTCCGAGTTCGATTAATATTAGCATTACTGGTTTGGTGTCAAAACGGTTGTCTGTAGAATTTACTCACCCGAAAGTATCGATTTCACTGGTTCAAAATGTCATGGTGCTTGTACATTCGCATATCTCACCACTGGCTTTTGATCTCCGATGTTTCAAACACAACTTTTGGCGTTTACAGTAATTAGGTTTACGCGATTGGGGTAGTTTGAGCAAAGTAGAGTAACCCGAGGAAATGATTTATCCTGAGATGGCCACTGAGTTCTTGTTGATATAATGCATTGATTTACTTCCTTTTTCTAAACATTACCAAATCATTTTGGTTCTACCTTTCACTGATCGCGCACAGATTCTGCTACGTGTTTTCGGTCAAACACATTTCCTTCATAGTTCACTCACAGCTTGGATACATACTATGTTTGTAGGGGCAAGAAGATTATGTTTGGTCAACCGAGGGCGAATCGCATTCCCTGTCGTAACCTTGTTTGTAAGGCTTCGTAAATATCCGATGCGACATTCCCACGTCACCCCTCCGCATTTCACATACACTCTCCAACCCTAATCACGTCCACCACGAATTCCAAAACTCAAGAGAATGTCAATCGATCAAAAACGCGTTTATTACGCCCACGACGAAGAACAAAACACACCTTTCTTACATAGAAAAATCCTGCATGCATCGACCACCGATCCTGGTCATTCCCACGAGACGTGACACACTGTAGGCGTACTATAGGCTGGTTAACGGTAAGGTCAAATCAGTGGTGGGGGGTAGACTACTGCTTAATCATGTTCCCTATCCTGACTATCACCCTTGGTCTGACGAAGCTTCTGTGTCAGAAGTGAAACGTTACCCCAAAACTGCTCTAACCGATTGCACACAAATGTCTTTGCATTATGAATACACGATCGGTCCCAAACATATTATAATCGATTAGAAAAATCCTGTTACCACAACGCGCTCCTCGCCACGTCACTTGGATCTGATTGGTCAAATCGCTGTGTGCCAACCGGTTTCATTCGAGCTCTCATCAAGCTGGGTTCGTTTGATTGACCTTGACGAACTGCTTGTCGCTCTATAGCGGCGGACGTGGTTCCGCTGCTCAATTTTCCAAATTTCGCGTCGCGCGATTCGTTCTAATGGAATTCTTTCGAAACCCCCAAATATTGCGAGTTTGCTATTGTTGTCGTCTTGCGTTGTGGTGATTCCTGCTCTTGTTCTGTGCTGCAGTGTGATGTTCTGTATATCACCTGAAAGCTCGTGATTAACACTCGTCGCTAATACACTTGGCGCCTCCACACAATTATATGTTATATGATAGGACTAATGCATTTGCCTGCGATGGTCCGTTGTACACGGATTCAATATTCAACTACGACACTTTCCGGAAAGGGGGTTTTGTGTGCTGCCACGAGCTGTGAATTTCTTTCTGCTTTCTGTGTGTGCAAATACTAAAAACGAGAGGGGAGGGTAGATTTGGTTTGCACATGGACAGCGGCTATTCACTTGACAATATAAGATTTTCCCAGTTCAGAATTTTGCAGCGCTAGTATTTCTGTATAACTTGTGATACATTCAGTCTTGTGCTAGCCGTCGAGTACAACATTGTACATTCTTTTCTTGAAACTACTGACGAGTTTGGTTGCAGTATAATATCCTTTTTTAGCCAAGGAGTTCAAACTTGCTATGTGTGTTCGATGTTTGGGTTTGTGTAGATGTTTCAGTGTGGGCAAAGTTCCAGGCGTAAAGGTTTTGAATATCCATAGCAGAATACCCATTATCTCAGAAGCACACTTGTACGTGACCTCACGATACTAATGATCTTGAGGCTACCGCATACTCATACTTCAAGATCATTTTCCCAAATAATTCAGCACAAATGTGTCTGCCAAAATACACCTGTGAATTGAAATGGTTTGCCAATTTTCAGCACCTTGCAATTTTGAAAATTGTATGGTAGCCTATTCCTCACCGATGATTCTTGAACCTCGATCATATCACTTTGCATTTGTAAACAGAGCGCAGTAGATGATATCTCCATCAACTCCTGATATCGTTTAAAAAGAAACACTTTGCACGACAACATTTGTGGTAAGCTCTTGATGTAATGGAATAAAACAAATGACCTCAACAGGGAACGTTTCTGTTCACTATAGTGACGCTCATTTTATTCGCATAATTGCCTTGAAATTAGTTATGTAACGATTAAGTCATATTAGAAGCTCAACTCGATCAAAAGTTTTGGACATATGCAGGAATTTATCATGGTTCGTAGCTTTTTCGTTAACCGCTTAGGTTCGCTCGTTTAAAATTGTTTGCAAATTTGGCAAGCATGAGCAAGATTTACGAAAACCATGCTGCTCTGCAGGTAGTACATTTTGCGATTCCAGGTGATGAACTATCTTCTACGTGACTATGCGCTCCAAAACTTCGGACATCAGAAGACGTAAGATGAAAAGTCTGTAGTTTGCAGAACCTGAACGACTACCATCTTTGGAACTTGATGAAAAGACATCACTTTTCGTCACTACATCAGGCGTTCTATACATAGTTCACTGGGTTTCTATAAGCGTAATATGCAAGTGTTTGTGTTCCTCAACCCAGAATATCGATTGTTTTACTGGCTTCGATATTTTTTGTTTGGGGGATCGATCACATAAAATAGATATTACTATTAGTATTGTGCTGCTCATATCCCCCATTCTTACAACTCGCATGGAGTAAACAATGTTAGATTATAAAGCTTATGTTCTCAAAAAGAATCACAATGCTCAAATACAGAATCACAGAGTGACTCCCGACCCTGCATGGAACACGCTTCAAATGACCAATGTATTGCGGTGCATTTATCCACACGCTGCAACCGGTTTCTGGCGGTTCACCTTCATCAAGCGGAGGCGAATAAAGATTAGATTCAGTGAGACTTGAAGCGCGGAACAAGGCGTAAACAAAGTCCGACTTGGTCGTTTGGTGTAAGAACATTATTTACAAATTGTCCACTGTTTCAAGGCTCAGTGAAAATAATCTTCGCTGTCCCCACCTAATGACAACAAACAGACAGAAATCAGTTGTGGGGTTTATGTGCGGGGATGTGACCACCAAATTACATTGATCTTTTCAAGCGTCTTGAGCACCTGACCAGGAATCGCTTTATGTTTCTGTATTTGTACATCATGGTTCGTTGTACGAACCAACTTACCAATGTGCACCATACATAACTTTGATTTTACTCGAGTTCATATTATAGATTACTTCTGAAACACAATATTCATTTGCATGCATTTCCATCACACACACCTCACGACCGGTTTCGTGCCGTTTGCACTCATCACGTAGGGACAGTAAGATCAGGATCAGCATGCGCTTGAAACAGTGGAGGAATGGTAAACAAGTAGCGCTTGTATGCCACTGTTGGATAAGGCTGGTACGACCAACCAGTTCAATCACATGTGTCCAAACACATGTATAATGCGGTTAAAGGCATAACTATGAACCAAAATGCTCATTAGCATGCATTTCCGTCACACATTCCTCCACGGATTCAAGCGCATGCGGATCATGATCCTACTGTCCATACTTGATGAGTGCAAACAGCACGAAACCGGTCGTGGGGTGTGTGTGATGGAGATGCATGCAAATGAGCTTTTATATTCATGGTCATGGGTTTTAAACCCAGTCTACATGAGTGGGGGCTCATGCGATTGAACAGGTTGGTCTTACCAACCTTACCCAACAGTGGCATACAAGCGCAACTTCTTTGAATGTAAGTTTATACTGATAACTGTTTCAAAAACTCGTTCATGATATCATTTTTGCGCCGTGCAAATACAAACCGAAACGATCTTGTAAAGTTAACTAATGCCCAATATTTAAATTATTACTCTTACACCACTTATCAATGGACCCGGAAATATGTACTACCACGGCAGCCTGATAAGAGTATAAGAACAAAAACATTTCTCTATTTTTTACATACTTTTGTTTCCGTCAGTCACGAATTCAAATTGTCTAAGTACTTCAGAGATTTTCACCGTCATCTTCGTCATCCTCCTTAAAAACATTACGACTATTCAAGCGATACTCGCAGGTAAAGTAAGTTAAACTTTAACTAGTTGAAAAACCAATTTCAGCGCCAAATTTATTGAATATATACCGTAAACTTACCACAATTAGCCAAAACCACAGCGCATACGGATCCTGATCCTGCTGTCCCTACCCGATGAATGCAAACAGCACGAAACCGGTTGTGGGGTGTGTGTGATGGTGATGCATGCCAAAACCACGTTTGCAAAAAGTTAATTTTTTTATCTCACACAAGCCAGTGTTTGATTTTCGTTAATTAAGTCTGCAATCATCAATTTTTCGTAAATCGTTCAGCAAACTATCGCGTTGTCATTTATCTCGGATCAATATCTAATGCTCACACTCGTACGTTTTCAACTATCATTAGACTATCAATTTCATGGGAATCAAATGCGTGAGAAAATACGAACGCGAATGATCTGTCACTGCACTCAAACAAATACGTCAACGCTGTGCATGTGGTGCTGATGTATGTCCAAATATATCTTAAAGTTTTACTAAAATATAGCATGTATACAAACACCTTATATGGTTCTTGTCACAACGGGGATGGTATGCGCTTTGTTCACTGATGACGATATAACTATTGCCTCACAATTAGCTAGACGGTCGCTGGAGAACGATGTCCCTTTGATGGATCGCACAAATTTGAACGTTCAGCAAATTATTAACGGCGCGTTAATTTAGTTACATATGAGGCACTTCTTATTGAACGGGCAGCTGTCTAGACAAAAGGAAGTATTGACAATGAGTTTACCTATATCGCCAGTACTCGCAAATATGCATATGGGGTATTTTGAAACAAAAGCACTCAGTGTGCAAAATGTTAGGTCAAATGTGTGGTGGCGTTACGTGAGTGACACACTTTTCGTCATAAATTGTGACAGATTAAAGGAGTCTTACAAGCACTTGAATGAATTAGACTAAAGAAGCAGAATCAAGTGCATGGCCTCAACCTTTAATAGACTGCCTAGCGCGAAATTTCAACGGTAAAATCCAAAATTAGTCTACTAAATTCTGTTGTCACGGTTGCCATCCTACGTTACACCTCGATGTTCCTAGACAGGTAATCAGATTCATCGCCTTGTCCGTATTTAATAAAATCAAGCACTAATGTAATGATGATTGAGAAAGTAAACATGCTCATCGAGAAGCCAGCCAATGAGTCATATAGACCTCGGATATCCTAAGAGTTTTATTAAAAGCCAATTGAAACCGGTAAAATACCTAACAGATAAAAATTTGCGAGCTACGGTATGTATACCGTATGTAAAAGGAGCATCCGAAGCGATAAGTATAATTTAAAACTTGGCGTTGATACGGGTAACATATAAGAAGTGTAGAACTATTTTTTGGTCTTAGTGCACATCAATGATAAGTTATCTTTAGATAGCTCTAATAATTTTGTTTATAGAATCAAATAGAGATTGTTCCGGTTTGTGCATCGGACAGACTGTCATGGAATTTCATACAAGGATTGAATAGCGCAAGAAGTGCATCAAAAACGTTCTCCGGATTAAAGGGCGTATCAGGCATTAAGCACGGCCCGAGCATTACCTGAACATGTGATGGCCATTGGCCACATGTGGTCTTTGAAAATGTACTGTGGCGGAGCTTTACGCCTTATATTGAACGCTTGCACGCGGGGGAAGTTGAAATCACTAAGGCTAGAACACATGCGGATAACAAGATGGACGAGCCGAAATCTCTAAAATACGGAGATTTGGATATGACACTCGGCGCTGCAACAGACGAATATTAATTATGATGATCAAAGTAATGTGTTCCTCACATCCCCCGCACTTACACACCACTACCGGTTTCCTTGTTCATCAATACGCGCTGTGTTTGCTTGACCAGAAATCATTATGTGATAATGTGTTTGAACACCGTAGTTCGTTTTAAGGCTCACTGAACCTAATCTTACTGTCTCCACCTGATGACGGCAAACAGCACGAAACCGGTAGTGGAGTGTAATTTCGGGGGATGTGAGCAACATATTACTTTGGTCAACCATAAGCGCCTCGAGTGCTTGACCACGAACCACTTTGTGATTCTGTGTTTGAACATCGTGGTTCGTTGTACGAACCCTATGTAACAGTGGCATTCAAGTATTACCTTGTTTACCATGTATCCACTGTTTCAAGGCTCACTGAACCTAATCTTACTGTCTCCGCCTGATGACGGCAAACAGCGAGAAACCGGTAGTACAGTGTAATTTCGGGGATTGTGAGCAACACATTACTTTGGTCATCCATAAGCGCCTCGAGTGCTTGACCACGAATCACTTTGTGATTCTGTGTTTGAACACCTTGGATCGTTTTACGAACCCTATATAACAGTGGCATACATGTATAACTTCGTGTACCACTTTACTACTGTTTCAAGGCTCACTGAACCTAATCTAACTGTCTTCACCTGATGACTGCAAGCAGCCAGAAACCGGTAGCAGTGCGTAAGTGCTGGGGATGTGAGCAACACATTACTTTGGTCATCCATAAGCGCCTCGAGTGCTTGACCACGAATCACTTTGTGATTCTGTGTTTGAACATCGTGGTTCGTTGTACGAACCCTATGTAACAGTGGCATTAATTATGGTGGTTTTTCTCAATGTTTCCTTTCAAAACAAAGTTAGCTTTATGTACTTTCGTCGCGTGGTTATCCGTGCACGTGTGGACCAGTGTCAATTAGCCGTGACCTTGGGTAAATAGGTCGATTGTTCTTGTCGTTGTCTACACGACTTGACAAGTCTTCTATTTTCGAAGTGTCCAATTGTTTTCAAATTTATTTATATGAAATTACTATTCGATCGGTCCCAAACATCTTCCAACATGTTATCCTTTCCAATTCTCAAGTATTACCAGTGGCTATTGCCGTCCCGATCGCTAAAAGCATCGTATGAAAATAAGCTATTTGAATAACCGCCAACTTATGACGTTACAGAATCCGGTATTACTAAGGTATCCCCTTTTCAATAAAAAACAACAAATTTTAGTTGCAGTAATTATTTATTTAATTTATTTTCCAGTCAGTAATTATACATAGGTTTTCTGAATAATTCAAGGTAGTTCACATTTGCCTTTCTTGTCAGAATTCGGCTGCTTCATGTTCAGATGAAACGTCTGTGTTAACCACAACTGGTTCTAAAATTTCTTTAAAATGGAATAAATGTAATCGGCGGGAATTGTAAATTATTTACAATGTTAAACAAAATGCGAGGTGCGATCATATTCAAAGTTCGACAAACAACCCAAGCTGCTTCTCAAACTTGGCTACATAGTTGGTCGTTTGAGTTTCCAAGGGAATTTTCGATTTTTTTCGTGTAAATTGTGTGTCTGTTCCCATTCACACCAACACTTGTCATGTCTGTTGACAACTCAACATCATCACCTATTCGTCTCGTGTCTGGACTCCGAGGATTCGAATAATTTTTGATGCCAAGCAAGTAGTTTTCCTCGGAACACTTTGTGTGGTATTCTGCATGACTAGTTCCATTACCATTTGTATACACCCCACTGTCACTACTTCCCGTAGCCCCGTCATGCGTGGTTCCATAAGCACACGGAATTCCTTCCCTAAATGTCACTCTCGATCCATTTCTTCGATGAAATGCAGTATTCCGTGCGGCTGGGCTGGGATCACGCAAATGAGAATTCACTGATGGAGAACGATATCGTGTTTGTCTTGCTAACGTAGCCAATGTTGCATAGGTTGGATCACTATTGTCTGTGCTACGGATTTTTGCACCGTCGTTGAACAGCATTGATTGACTAGAGCCGACAACTTGTCCCCGCGCTCGAACAACGTTAGCACTTGGGATTGCTGCGCCGAATTTAGGATGTTCACCAACTAGGTGGCTATTTACAGGAGTTGGGTTGCATGATTGTCTTGACATGGGACGATATTCCGCTCGATCGTTATTCGCTAACGGTTTGAAGTAACTCGGAACCTCGTGGCATCGATCTACCGAATTTGACAGTCCGTCTGATTCATCGGAAAGTGTCGGAGGTCCAGTTTGCAAATTTAGTTTCGGTACATGTTGCTGGTAGTGTTCAATCGCCATATTAGAACCTGTTGCTTGGCCAACATCAGCGAAACATCCATACAATGAATCTCGACCACTTTCTACTTCAGCAAGAGCGTCACCATTTGGGTTGTTCAAACTCTCGATTGTGTTCGGATCGATAGATGGCAATGCGGCTGTTTGGCCATTGGCTGTCCAAGACGTATACGGAACATATGGCCAAAAGGATAGAAAACCAGGATGGGGTGGATGTTGTGAGAATCCATTGGGAAGGTTTGTCATTGGATAGGTCTCTGACAGCTTTTGGTCAAACGGAGTTAAAACGTGAATCATACGAAACCGCCAAGCTTTCTTTACACCCAGGCCAAACCAAAATAACATAGAAAAGATTAAATAGAACACGGTGAAAATAATATCAAACAGAGCTAATCGCAAGCCAAATTTCCAATAACATTTCAGTATTGGACCGGTCAAACAAATCCGTGTCGACAAAAGTAACAAGTAGCTCAAGAAAGCTAAAACAAGCAAGCCATAGTTGGATCTTTTGACGACATCGTTCTTCACTGTCTCAGATGTATCAGCAATTGATGGCATTGAGCCAGATATATCTGCACTACCGGTTACTCGAGGCCGTTTGATTGTACTGGAATTTTCGCTGCAATTCGATGTGTACTGTCCAGGCAACGGAGTAGAAGTATTTCTGTTCAGAAGACGGCCATTACGTTTGTTAACTGAAGGCGGTGGTCGCCAAAGTTTTGTGGTCACGGCAATTGTCAAGGGCATCGGGAGAGCGATCTCTGCATCACGTGGACTATAATTGAAGTGTGCAGTATTTTGCTGACAGTTTTCTTGTTCCACAAGGTTACCATTAATCAAATCTCCATTGCAGTTTATTTTATTGTGACAGGAATTCAGCGCTGAAGGCATAGGAGACGGGAGTTCATTAGTTATCAATAATTGAGCATAATTAACAACGGCTCCGTCAAATTGGTCTTCACCGTATGCATACGCTGTCATAATGTTGAGCAACACAGCTGGTAATCCCACCGCGCCAATGATTAAACATTGAAATGGTGTAATAACTGGGTCGATAGAGCCCACTTCAACAAAAACTCTGCCTCCAGGCTCACGAACTCCATTTATAGCAAGTTTGTAAAGGGTTGAGATTGTGGCTGCATCGATTAAAATCAAGGCTAGGCTAAGCAAGGAATATGTAGACAGGAGTATCGAGAACCGTCGGCTAGTGAAGTAGAATATCGACGCAACTCGAACAATGAAGATGCAGGATGCACACACAAACATTACGAATTCCAAGCTGACTTGTTTCGGTTTGGTGGGGTAATTATGACTTGAAAATGCACGATCACTCGCGGCTGCTTCCAGTTCAGCTTCACGTGTCAAGAATTGTGATTTCGAAAGATCCGCGGTCATCGCAGAAACCCCGAAAATTCCGTCTAATGGCGATTGGAGCACGTAACCTGGTGATGAAAACACAACGAAACGGGCGATTTAACGATAGAAAACCGTATAAGGCAAAATAAAATTAACATTCCAATAGAATGAAACTGGATTCAAAAGTTCCTAATGAGAAATGTGCAGTTAAACAAACTCGTAAACAATCGAATCGGAATTCATATATTTTAATAAAATTAAGCGCCGTGTAGAAATCG
>JACCGJ010005518.1:0-11459 GCA_013407085.1 Atriophallophorus winterbourni
ATGAAAGCACAAGCCTGATCCAGGCAAAGTGCCGCACAGTCAGAGACTGCACGTGGGCTAAGATACTGTCAGGTTGCTCAGGCCTAGACAGATATGAGGGGGGAGTAGAAATCATAGTGAGACTCCAGCGTGTTTCAGCTACGGAAATGGAATCTGCGGCAGCCGTAGGCAATTTCAGAAAATTGTTCTAACTCATCAGAACTACTGGAAGCGGGTGACCAGGCATCAGCCAGCTGATACGTGAAGCAGATGGTTCGCCCGATTTTAACATGCACATGCGCGATTTACACTGTACTCCGGAGCCTCAATCATCATCGGGCATCAGGTGCCGATGCTTTAGTACCGTCATTGTTTAAAGATGGCGGTTTCGCTTTAGTTTGCGAACTTCAAGCGCTGTTCACCAACATACGGGAACCGGAATGCGTTCCGGTCCATGGGAGAGAATCAGTCATTGCTCCGATTTTCAGAAAGATAAGGCGCGATTTCTATGAAAATCATCAGGGTATCAGTCTTATATCAGTAGCTCCTAAAATACTAGCCTCCATCCTGCTTTACCGATTGAGTTCCAAACGAGATGAGTAAATCCGTGAGGAAAAAACTGGGATTTGTGCCGGTCCAGGGTGCATAGATCAAATTTTCACACTCCGTCAGTTACTGGAGCAACGCCACGCATTTCGTAGGCCAACTATCGTGGTATTCCTTGACATCCGAGCCGCATTCGATTCAATCGATCGCGAAAATCTTTGGAACTGTCTGCTGAGACATGGAGTTGGCAGTTGTATCTCTGTTAGCGGTTGTGTCAATAGTCAATAGTATATTTTGGTACAAAAAGCTATGAGCTTAAAATAGAACCACAGGATAGTCAGCACAGGGGGTCGGGTGGAGTTCATGAGTCCAGGAGGACATCACACATTGTGTTTGCAAAGCGGGTGCAACGTTTGATAAGCTTCGCAATGTGTAACGTTGACGCGATGTTTCACTCCACAGTAAAGGCCGAGTGTACAACGCATTAGTGCGTGCTACACTACATTAGGACTGCGAATCCTGGTTTATCCGAGCGGAAAAATGTCCGTCGGCTTTCTGTTTTTGACCCTCGTTGCCCGCGTAGGATTGCTCGCATTCGGTTGCAACATCACATCATAAATATAAATGTCGGCAAGCGGGTGTAGGAACGAGAGAAATGCTGATGCTCGCTCGTTTGCGATGGTTGGGACGTTTTAAGAAAGAATCCTCACCATTTACAGTAGCGCGCCTTATTCACAGTGCCTGGCAGAAGCTGGGAGAAACGATCGGGTGGCCAGTCCATGACGGTGCGTTGGGAGAAGAACTTACGGTAATCGTCTAGGCTCCATTTGGGCCTATCGTTAACAGTCGGGTGGGGCGTCCCAACGCAACCACCTAGCACATTGGATGTGAAATTTAAGAGTATGTGATGGTCTCTGCCAACGGAGATTCTACTGGTGCGCATAATATAAGCTTAATCTAACTTTTATTCGTACATTTTATACAAAAATCACAATCGCATGCAGTGAAACTACAAAAACGAACTGCTTTTTGCGCATTTGCTTTTGCATATTCCGCTTGCCTACTTTCCCCTTTTCACGCGCTTGCTTATCTGCTTTTCCTGCTTCATATTGCATGGCAATTTCTCTAGCTAGAGACTTGTGCTTCATGATGATGATGATGATACAGTCTTGAGGAAACTGAAATGAACTGACACCGATTCATGTTTAGTCTACTTTGAATCTAGAGTCCATTTCAATAATATTCTTCCAAATGCGAAAATTCAGGGGTTACAGTTTTAGTTGTAGCATATGGCGGACTTCCAAGTTTAAAAGGGCTACTGAAATGAACTCCTAATTTCCGCGCTACAGAAGCATTGAGCGGTAGAATGCGATTCGTTAGCACGTGTAGCAGCAAGTGTAAAAATTCGAAATTCTTCTACAACAAAATATAAATCGTGAAACTGCCACATTGGATTGCACAAACCTTTTGAACAAATTTCTTTTCATTTAAGCAAGCGTCTAAATTTTTATTAACTACCGTCCAATGTAGAGGCTTATTTGTATTCGTCTACGGATATTTGTGCGAATATTTTCTTGTAATTTTTCTTGAACTGACCATCAACTTGAGAATGAACATAAACGGATGTATAACGAGCTTAAAGCAGAAAACCTTTACCCGAACTTAAAAGGTCAACGTCTCAGTTACCACCCAGTAAAGATATTTAATATAGCGATCCGAAAAACGAATAAATACTGCAAAGCAGTGGAAAAGCAAATCGTAGCTAAAAAAATTGAAAGCGAAAGCAATCAATTAGAAAATCATCGTTGTTATTGAACATGTAATATTGATAAAAATATTTTTAGATCATATACCAAAGCACGCGCAAAACATAGAACGCAGATTGAATTGGCGCGCATGCAATTTCTGTGACCCCAAAATGCACAGTTTCGATCAGTATCAATATCAGTTTCACAGGGCGACAATGGACCAAGTCCAAACGAGTGCCCAGATTTTGTAGGGGGTGTGCTTGAAAAAAACAGCCACTACTAGGATTGATTCGTAGGTCGCACATGAGTGTGTACCTGGGAATGAAAGATGGCAGATGTCTCATCACCGAAAAGTGAGAGAGTTAATGCATGATGCATGTCCAGTCGAATGAAAAGACGATGGACAGCATTTAATTTTGAGAAGAACGAAAAATAGGACAACAGCGCTTTTGTTTGCTTCAAAAAGATTTTAACAATATTTTTGCTGTTTATCCACTATAAATATTGAGGGATTTCAATCCTATGGATAATGCTCCGGAAAGATAACTTCTACCGTCCATCCAGCCCATGTTTGAACGCATTTACTGAAGCTGCCGAGTCTAGTTCTGCGGGAATTGAGTTTCACACGTTCACTACACGGATGCTAAAGAAGTGCTTTCTGGATTCTAGCCTGGTGTGCTGTTTACTTAGCATGCGACTGTGCCCTTGTGTAACAACCAGTGGAGAGAACCGAATGAAGTAATCGCATTCGAGACAGTATAATCCTGTGACAACTTTAAAGGTTTCTATACGATCCCCCCTAAGCTGCCACTTCCTATGCGAGAAAAGTAATAATTCTAATAGACTATTTTCATCGTTGGTGCATGCCAAACCCACTATTATGCCAGCTTCTGTAAGATTTCCAGCTGCACTATATATTTCTGGAAATACGGCCTCTAAGCCTGAATACAGTATTCTAGATGTGGCCTTACTATTTCCTTGTAGAGGGGCAACAGCACTCCATATTTTCTGCAAGTAAGGGATGAACGTAGTCGAAATAGTTCCCTCTTGGCCTTTTGAGCCGCCGCAGCACATTGGTCGGCCAACTTAAAGTTTGCGGTGACCATGATCCATCAGTCCTTAGTAGACTCTACCGTCAATAACTCTTTTTGGGCTGAGGGTTCAGAGACAATTATGTTAACAGCCAATGCAGAAAGCAAGTGAGTCTTGTGTAGGTTCAGGGGAAGGTCCCGCTTAACCGCCCATCTCGTTACATCCTCTACGTCATTTATCAGATCGGAGTTATCCGTCCTACCGGCATACACATAACAGGGTGAGCGCAGTTAGTAAACTACATCATCAATGAAGATGAGGAACAAGAACGGCCCCAAGACTGAGCCATGAGGAACCTTACTTATTATATGCGCACATGCGGAGTATGTAACATCTACCCTGACAGTAAAGAAACGGTCACTGAGGAATGCGCGAATTTAGCCCAGTTGGTCTTCTGATACTCCTATGGCTGAGAGTTTGAGAAGAAACAGCCTGTGGTTGATTGAATCAAAAGCCTTACTAAAGTGAAGATAGAAGACTTTAACCGCTATACCATTATTCATCCTCTTAGTGACCTCGTTTAGAAAGCTCAACAAGTTAGTCAAACATGACCAACATTTTAAGAACCCGTGTTGTGCAGCATTCAGTAGAGAGTGTTCGGTTAAGTATCCACAAAATTTGTAACGGATCAATTTTTCTATATTTTTACGTAGTACAGTAGGGAGGCTAACCATGCGGTAATTTTTAACTGCCGGAGAAGGTCCCACCTTATGGATAGGCACTACAACAGCTGTTCTCTAGTCCAAAGGAAGGGTGTCCTGTCTGAGGGATCTTCTGTAAAGTTATGTGATCGGCGCAGCTAATCTATGAGCTAGCAGTCTGATTATTCTTGGATGCATGTTATCCCGCCATGAAGGTTTGTTGTATGCTAGGCTGCCCAATATACTCTCAACATTGTGTACCTCGAATGTCAGGTAATTGCAGAGGGGGCGTTTAGCGAGTGCACACTAAAGTGATGGCGCAGATACGTTCAAGTTATAATCTCGACGTCGCACGCTTTGAAAATACAAGGAAAACAAGTGAATCAATTCTATGCTTGCAATGATGGCATAGACATCATCTCTTCTCAAGGTAACTACACCTCTAGATTAAGCATAGCTGTAGCATCCTTCCAGATGAGTATCGGCCAGTTGAGCGAGTCGCATTTCGAAAAAGAACTTTGCAGCACGTATCTTGGAAACAGCGATATTTCGCCCTTCCATGTAACTTACCTAAATATCACATGAGGGAATAAGCTTGTATCCCCTCGCTCATGCGTCGCGGTGCCATGCGCTACTGGAGACTGTGGCTGACCACTATCTATGTGTACCCATTTTGCGAACAATTACGATTAAATATTCAAGATTCAAGAATTTAATAAATAGAAAGCGAATCGGATCGAAGCTGAAGTTGAATGATGTTTTTCTTGATCTCCTCCACATCTTATCCACATGGTCAATGTTTTTCCATGGGAGTGGCGCTGCTGTCTGCAGTAGGGCAGCAGTGTCGATCCTATAAAAGCATCGAGACAGTTTAAGTGGGGGTTTACCAAATGAAAAGAGTAACTCACAGGATAACACTTCATAGTCGCTATTTCCTATTTGTGGTATGGAGACCAAATGTTCTCTACCACTTTCAGCAGTTGAAATGACTAAGTCAAAAGTATATGAAGTCTGACCATCGTGGAATCTAGTTGGTTCGTTTACGTGTTGGTGAAGTGCATGGGAGTTTAGCCAGTCAAGAAAGTCTTTCGCGTACCCTGGAGGATGCGAGGTTTCGTACTCCCAGTTTATTTTTGGGTAATTAAAATAACCAAAGATTACAACACTCGATGCTACCGTCAAAAGAGACGGAAGCTTCGTTTGCGAAAGAATATATTCTTCCAAACTATTGTTTACACAACGGTGGACGCAGCTTATCACAAAAATGTAACAGCGAAGCAGATATTATCTGCACATTCGTTGTAGAAAGAGAAATAACTTTGTCAAAAAGAATAGCAATATCAATAAGGAGCAGCGCCCCTCCTGCTAGCTTACCAAGAGGTCGATCGCTTCTTACGGCAATAAACCTGTTATAGCTTACTTGCATATGTTTTTCGAGCTTGTTGAGTTTGCATCGGACGTTTCGTTGCCAGACTAGGCAACATCTACAGCGATTGTTGGCAAATTGACTGCTCGAATTTGAACTGACGATGGTATTTGGCCGGCTGACCACTGGTCACGTGATCGCATGTGATTGATTGATTGGTTGGCTGCCTTTACGGTTCTTCGTCTCAGTCGCATCCGTGCGTAGATGTCGTCCAAGCTCACGTGTTCGTTGATCGATCGTTCACCGGAGTACCAGGCTTCGATGAACTCTCGTGCTGCTTTGTTATTAGCTCGACCCAAGATATGGCAGTTATGCCAGTCCATCTCGTGATCTTCGTTGTCGACGTGCGTTGATATGAGAGACTTGGTGTCGTGACGTCGTACGGCTAGTTGATGCTCATGGATTCGAGTTTTTAGTTTTCGACCGGTTTGCCCGATGTAGTGTTTGTCACAGTGCGTGCACTGTATTTTGTACACTACGTTTGCGTTTTCATCTTTGGGTATTGCATCTTTCACTTTTGTGAGTACGTTACGTAGCGTTGCTGTTGGTTTGTGGGCGATAAAATGCCATGATTCCGTGACACCTACAATTTTGTAGTGGGTGACGTCAACTCTAAAGAGGAGTTCAGGCCATTAAATTCTAATGCTACAAGTGTTTGTATAGAATAGAAGAGCACTATCACATGGGGCCGGACTCCCGGTGTTAGGGCTACCTAAGAGCTCTTTGTCCTTAGGCGTAATACCCCAGACTGTTTCGCGGTTTTTGAATGCTTTATTTCATCAGGAGGAAGAGCATTCGTTTTTGAAACGGATGAAAACACCTGGCATCCAGTTTGATTTTCGTGGTTTGAGTCAACTGAGCTCAACCACGATTCATCCTCTTAAGGACGCAGCGCGACGATGGGACTCTTTAATGTTGGAATAAAATTTATCCGAGTTAGCGTCATCGTCACACAAATGGCATTTAATGAGTTTAGACTCGACAGCGAATACCGTGAGCTACGGTTTACACATAACTTCGAATTTTTAACTCTAAATGGTCTAGAGGTCTTCTTGTGGGGAGGGGGTGTCAATTTGCACCACGCACTTACTCTCAACGAGGCAAAGTTTCTCAGTTAATGTAAAGAAGTAGTCGCGATCGCGCTGCTTTACGGATTCCACTACAATTAGCCTCGAAGATCTAGTAGGTGCGTCGTTTGTGCCACCCATTCATTTGCCGACCTGGTAAACTCGATTCAGCGGAGTAGTATGGCGCATGCCTGAACCACGGATTAGGACGATGTCCTTCATGCGGTCACTTTCCTTACGAGCCTTTGAGTCAGGAATAAAAGGCTGAGACTGCTTCAAGATAAAGATATTCTTAACCGTGCCGAGCTACCTTGGTTTCTAGCTTGTAGCTCAGCAACCACTTTTCCCAAGTTATGGTTTTCCCGGACAAGCGCAGGAACATCCTTTGTTTGGCTAGTATGACCAACTCAATTTGCCCTAACTTGCTTCCAGGGAGCCTCCGGGGAGAAATAGGATGTTGATATTGTCGCCTTCTTTAAAATCAAGTGAGTGGTATGCTGGCTGTAGGTAGACGGGACCACAGACCAGTTCGGGTTAGTTCAGTTGCACAGGGCTGTATCTGGCTAACGAGCTAATCGAGCATTCAGATTTCTTCCAGTCGCAAGCCACAGAAGAGCCTCAACCACTTCAAGCAATATCTTCACAAATTTCTTCTGGTATGTGAGTAATCAGAGATGCAACATAAAACACTCCTAACCTCATAAGTGTGTTCCAAAGAAAACATGAATATTATACTAATTATTTATTAATAGATAGAAATGAAGAAATAAAGAAGGCCACACAGAGTCGAGTCATTATTTTAATCCAGTATTATACTAACATTTACCTAAATAAAATACTTATGAATGATGAACAGTAGTGAAAACTTTTATGATTTTAATGGTTTAAATCAGGTTTCCACGTAGCAGACTTTTTTCAGTGCAAAGAGATCTAGACTCAACAATCGTTCCTCATACAACCTACCGGATTGCCAATCAGTGTAACGCGTGGCTAGATGCTGAACACCTTTAAACTTAGCAATATCTTCTTCAAAGTAGGTTAACCATGCATGAACGTAATACTCAAGATGTGGTCTCACGACTGCTTGGTATAATGGTATGAAAACCTCCGGATAGCTGTAGGATAAAACTGATTGAAGGCAAAAAAGCCTGCTCTTATCGCGTTTTGCAGCAACTGCACATTGATCATCCCATTTAAAGTTCGCTTAACCTTCTGTATATAACTCACGAAATTTCGGCACCCAATTTATATCAAGGTTATCATCTGGTCCAGTAAGCTCAAGCATCTCAACGAAATTTTACCAGATAGATTTTAGTGAAGCTGACTGGTAAGTCCTGTGTAGCAGACCACTTGCTGACCTTTTCGATATCATCAAGAAGATCCAGTTCATTCAGCGATTTTATAAACTTGACATCATCCGCAAACATATAGCAAGGACACTTAAGTTACGCCGCTAAATCATCGATGAAGATAGCAAAAATAGCGGCCCGAGTAAGAAAGCCTTTGAGTCTCCACTAACAATCTGTGAGTAAGCCTACAAGACTGTCCAGCATTTTAGACTTGATCTTCACTCTAGGTACTGATCCTAGCAACGTTGAAATTTTAGCACCACTGCCCGGTTGCGACCACAATATGGTCACTTGCGTTCTGCGCCTTTTTCGGAAGCTGGCATATATACACAATGATGAGAAAATTTATATCAACTGGACTAAGTTTTCGAATCTTCTCAGAGAAAACGACTGGACTGAATTTTTTCTTTCTTCAGACTTTAATCGTATTTCTTCGATTTTCCATGATAACCTCTCAGCATGCCTTCGGAGTTCATCTACCTCTCATATTAAAAGGAGTAAACATAACCCCATAACCCTTCTCGAAAAAAAGATTGCTCGTCTCTCTACTTCTGAGAATCATAAGTTTGATATCTTCTCTGTTATACGCCGACATGAGCTATGTAACTCTCTCCCAGGTATTAAAATTCGCCTCCTAGCGCGTCAAGAAAGAAAGGCTTTAAGCAGTAACTCAAAGACTAAGTCTTTGAATTGTCTTACGAAGAATAGATGTATCTCATTAAAACGTGACATCTCTTCAATTATTTATCAAAAAGACAATAAGGATGTAGTCACTACTGACCCGCCCACAATAAGTCAGGCTTTCTCTTCATTCTTCAGCAGCTCATTTAATAATAACATTTACCATCCACCGGCAAACAATAACGTTCCCTTAATACTATTGACTCCTTTACTTTAACTTTAAAAGAAATAAAAGATATTTCCGTCGAAGTAAAATTTCTTACAAGCCCGATGGTGTAGGTTTTATATCAGCCATCCTACACAACAGCAGTGAAGATTTTACCTTACTCTTATTAAATCTTTTTAATATTTCTCTCAAATCCGGAATCTTTCCAACTCATTGGAAACACTCGGTTATTATCCCTCGTTAAAATCTGGTAATTCGAACCTCGTTACGAATTATCGTCCTATTAATCACACTCCTATTCTCTCTAGGTTATTTGAAAAGTTAATTAAGAAATCTTTGTTGGACTACCTTGGCCCAGATGCGTTCTCCCCAGTCCAACATGGTTTCCCTAAACCAAAAATCTTGTGCAACCTGCCAGTTAGAATATCTAGATCACATAACCAGTTCACTAGACCAAGGATTATCAGTGATTATTGTATTCCTAGACATAAGCAAGGCTTTCGATCGGGTTCCACATACGCTACTCCTTTTGAAGTTATCATATTTAGGTATTCATGGGCCTTTATTAAGCTGGTTTCATTCTTTTCTGTCTGATCGCACCTTTTCAGTTAGCGTTAACGGTGTTACTTCACCTAATCAGCCGATTCCAAGTGGCGTAATTCAGGGCAGCGTTCTAGGCCCCCTTCTTTTTCTCATTTATGTTAATGATCTGCAAAGTGTTGTGAACCACTCTAAACTCTTTATCTTCGCTGATGACATAAAAGTCGTCCTATCATTTCCACCTAATGAAATGTCACAAACTCTGATATCCCTTAACACTGATCTTGCATCTCTATCAAGCTGGGGCGCACAATGGGGATTAGAATTTTCGGCTCCTAAGACACACTATATGGGATTACGCTGCTTAATCCCCTGTGACACACTTACATTAAATGGCTCAACCATAACTCCTTCTGCAGAAGTTAGGGATCTCGGATTTAGGTATTCCTCTTCTCTGAACTTTAATGAGCAAGCAAGACATCTCCTCACGAGAGCACGACAAAACTTTGGTTTAATTAACCATAAATTCCTCTTTCGTGAAAGTAAAATTGCACTATATAAAATGAAGGTCCTGCCAATTCTTGATTATTGTAATATCATATATTCCCACATGGGGAGGCGTGATTCTTTTCTCTTAGAGAGACTTCAACGTAATTTCACCAAAATAACTTTGGGTTATTCTAACCCTTTGCCTTATCATGAAAGGTGTAATTTGCTGAGTGTCGAACCACTATGGCTACGCAGAATTCGTCTGAATCTGCTTCTTTTCTTCCGAATCATTACTCAACAGCGAGTTAAGCTTCAGTCTGGCATGCGCTTTCGCGATTATATTCAATATGATCTGCGTAATCGAACAAGGCTATTGAATATCCCTTTCTCTCGCGCTAAAGTTAGACGTAACTCCTTCCTAATTAGATATGCACAACTTTGGAATTCTCTTCCACTTCATTTCCGTATATGCACATCTACAGAAAAATTTAAAACGCTTGTAGAAACTCTTACCGTTCACTCACTATCCCAAATCCTTAAGATAAACTCTTCTCTAGATATTCTATACTCTCATGGGATCCCAGGTTTCTAATTCCACATCTTTCTCCACATATTAGTATATCATGATGTCTTATGGTATTCTCTGGATAACTGGCCATTCAAGTGTCAGGTTACCTGACCCTTAGATATCTTGTTACACATCTTCATCGTAACCGTGCGTTTTATAATCATTTTTACCATATAACCATATCCTTAACCGTTATCTGCTCATATATCTGCATATATTAATATATCATGAGGTCAGATAATATTCTCTGGATAACTGGCCATTCGAGTGTCAGGTTACCGGACCCTAGAAATGCTTTTAGACAAATTAATCTCAACATTGCCTTCGATAACATTTTCTATACACCATTATGTATATAACTCTCTTTTATTTCTCATGAGGCCTGGAAATGTCTCATTTTTTATCTTAACGTGCAAAATATTAAAAATCTACCAAAAAAATGAAAAAAACGTAAAAAAAAATAAAAAAAACATTGTTTTTTAAATGTACATTCTTATTTCTTAAATGATGTACTATTTTACTTTGATGACCTCTCACCGTGCTGGTGAAGAGAAAATCATTCATTATATTCCAGTGTCTTCGAATAACGAACCATCACTGTAATTGGCTCGAAATCTATCCGCTCGGGATTTGTTCTGCATGCGATTCATTCTCCTGCAGATAACGAAAATCCGGCTGGTGAACACATTTTGGTTCGATTGGTCGACAATTCTTCAAGAGTATTGGAGCACAGCACCCTACTGCTTCCTCCCTGCTATTAGCCACACCCCTCTCTCCTCCCCACAATTTCTTAGATTTTCTTATTCCGATGGATTTATGTTCCCTTTTCAATCTTCTTATTCAAACTTTCCGTAAAAACATGAATTCATTCATATATAATTTATTTATCAATTTTTTATGACAACTTCATTACAATTCGCACCACTTTTTCCATAATTACCTTCCATTTCTGTTCTCCATTTGTTTCTTGCATCCTTGCCATTCGTAAATCTTGACATAATTTAAATGAAATTTTATTTCTATTAGACATTGATAATTTTTTTCTTACCTACTGTATATTAATTTCCATTATTGAACATGAAAAATTGTTTAAAAAACCCGCTCACTTCGGTCACTTGCACTGTACTATTTTCTTTTGCTGTTCAAATTTTGATAAACTGATCATGT